>JAJMDF010000246.1:0-66003 GCA_030573475.1 Hanseniaspora thailandica (nom. inval.) | reverse complement strand
AACATTATATATACTCAAAAGAAACTGTCCCATGTTAACTGTTTTTTTACTGCATTACTAAATCCCTCTTTATATTTGATCCAGACTCTTCCTTCTGAATTAGCGACCGGCACTGAGACTACTTCAGATCCATCTGAACTAACTTTTTTAGCAAAACTAAAGGCATCAGCACGTCTGTTTGTATAAGTGGTCTTGACCTTCTTATTAGCCCGAGTAGGTGTATCATCTAGCTTTCTTTTAAAAGTTGAGCTTTTGGCAGTCTGGTGTGAAAACTCTTCAAATTTCTTCAGTATAAACTTGAAATTTTTGGCTGATGTTATAGATTGATTTTTCACAATGCTATTGCCAAGTACTTTCAAAAAGGTATCATCGTTTTTCAGGTTAGTTAGTTGTGGGTTTCTAGTAGGTATAGTGAACAGCTTATCACCAGGTCTAATATTTTTGTGATTGCATGAAATTATCTCAAAATTGGTAAAGTTGCTTACCTCAGTAATATCTGTGGATAATACTATGCTGTCATTCATGGATCCTTTATCACCTTTAACTTTAGTTCTTACAAACCTTATACCCTTGCTCTTAAATAGATAAAAGAGATCCAAAAGTATTTTGTCTCTCTTTTCAATACTCTTCAAACTTCCCATAATATCAATGCTTAACAATGATGCAAGCGTAGGCAGATATTCTTGTGTAAGCTGTTGATTATTCTGATTGAAGTCATTATAAGTAAGATCCTTGTCATCTCCTGAATCAACATAGTTATGTGTGTTTCTAAATAACTCAATAATTTCTTTAATATCTTGTTGAACAGTAAGACTTTTTGTATACCAAACGTTATACTTTATAATATTCTGATTAAGATTTTTGTATGACATTGAACTTCCTTCATGTATTCTATAGTTATAAACAGCAAAATTTAGAAGAGGAACAACACCATACTGTGGTAGTCTTCCTGTGATAGCATCAAATGAATTCAAAACATCCCAAAAATATAATGAGTCAGATAAGTTGTTAAAGTTCTTGCTGTATTTTGCTACTGATGATGTTTCAATATTAGGAATTAGTACTGGATAATTGTCAAAACTCATATTAATCATATTAGAGTAAGAATTTTGGAAGGGGTCTAATAACTTTGTAAACTTCGCAATGACGCTTGATAAATCTTTTTGAGCATTGTGTGGCTCAAACAAATCTACAAATATGGAATACCACGATTTTGATTTATCTTTTCCATTTATAGATGTGTTAGAATTATTTCCTAAGAGATTTTCAGCACTATTATTGGCAAATAACAATTCATTTTCTAATGTATCAAACTGCAAGTTGTTCAAGCTGTTTCTCAAGTCACCATTACAAGATTCAACAAGCCTAGACAAAACGTCTTTTTGAACTTTTGATTTCTCAAGTTGCAGCTCTTCAAAAAGGATTGATTGTAGGAACTCAACAATTTTGGATAATGATGGCTGTTTTAAACGAACTATTTCACAGTATGGCTTGATATGAGATAGTCTTTTGGAATTGATGTTCTCAGTTAAACAGATTATGGGCTTTCTTAGCAAGCTTTGCTTACTTTTTAAAAAAGATTTAGATTCTGCTTTGGACAAACTTGAGTTAAAACTGTAAGTAATGCAATTATTAGTTTCCTTTTCATCTTTTTTTAAGAATTCTTGCAAAATAGGAAAAATATCTGAAGAGTCATTAGAGGAGTCATCTACCAACAGACAATTAGTTACATTCTTTCCCATAACAGTATTCTTAGAAAATAGTATATTGGAAATTTTCTGTTTCAACTGTTGTCTATTATTTTCTGAGTTATCCACCTCTAATAAGTCATAGCCGCATGTTTTAGATAGTACCTCGGCTAGAGTATTTTTACCTATACCAATTTTACCTTCAATTAAAATCACTTTTCTATCAGGTCTACGATAAGGATCGTTGATATTTTCTTCTGAGAATTTGTTGGCAATATTGTTAGTAGACAAGGACCACATTTTAAGCCACTTTAAAATTTCTATTTTATGATCCTCATGACCGACTATATCCATGACATTCCACGGTTTATATTTTTCAACCCAAAGTTGTAATTCATTTTCCTCATTGTCATCGTGACGTAAGTTATTTTTGTTTGATTTTAAAGATGACATGCTCTCCATATTAACCTCTTTCAGAAGACTCTTGATATCTAAGCCATACTTACCTTTCTGCTCATTGATCTCAGTATAAATAGATTTGTTGAAATAGTGTTTAGTGAATTTGTTATCTTCAATGTTGCAATTATTATTTGACAACTCTGATTCATAATTATCTTTCTCTTGATATAGTTCTCTTTTTTTGAACTGATTGATTTTACCATGTTTGTTGATAAATTTTATGCTTTTGCTTTTGGTTGAAACTGCTGAAGTTGTTTTTTCAACTGTTGTGATTTTCTCTGTAGGAATTGTAGTGGCTTCTTTTGGTCCTTGGCCAAGAAAATCATCATTTTCAATTTCAAATAAACCCATTGCTTGCTATCTAGCTTGGTTGTGTAGGTTTATTTCAACAGTATCTTTTTTAAACCATCATAAGAAGACGTGGATTTTTTAAATTTTTGAAAAAAAAACTGCACAAGTTTTGAAAAAAAAATTGACGCGTTTTCGTGTTACCAATACCACACATAAAAAAGCACCAATAGTTACATGTTTCAAGTCAAAAAAAAGTTGAATTGCTGTGGAATTGACATGCCTTGCTACATATAGCTTTTAGTAGTTAACAAATTTTTGAAGAAAATTCAAGTTAAACTCCATTAAAAACAACATGCTTATTTCAGTCTATGAAAGTACCCAGTCACTTACCCCCAACAGCGTATTTTTATATCCGTAACGGGCAGTATGAAAAATTTTCCCCTTGATGTGTGAGATTTTTTTGCTTACGTTTTAGACTATGGTGTTGGCCAGTTTCTTTTTTTTCACATGGAAACTGTATCTATATTTGATTTGATACATAAGGGAGAGTTAGAGATAAATCTATAGCCATCACCAAATCAAAAATCAACCTTAGATTCTTTGTTGAAATATCTTATATCAGGTTATCATCAACTCTAGATAGTATAATTCACAGAAACAGACAATTTAAACAGCAATCTAATTAAAAGAAAAAATGCAGTGCACCCTTAAAGAACTGAATGAATCATACCCTCATAACTCTGCCAAGGGTTCTCTACCAGGAACTTATGGCAACTTATCTGCTGAGCAAGAAAAGGCTTTATCTGATTTGAAAGAGTTGATTGAAGCCAACATTGCTGCTAACACCAAAAACGCTGCCACTATTATCAACAAGGAAAGATGTGATGATTTAACCTTATTGAGATTCTTGAGAGCCAGAAAATTTGATGTTAAATTATCATATGAAATGTTTTTCAAGTGTGAAGAATGGAGACACGAAAAGAAGGTTGACACCATTATTGAAGATTTCAAATACGAAGAAAAGTCAATTGTTGCTCAATTCTATCCTCAATACTACCACAAAAATGACAAAGACGGAAGACCAGTCTACTATGAAGAATTAGGTAAGGTTAACTTAACTGAAATGTTGAATTTCACCAATGAAGAGAGAATGTTGAACAATCTTATTAGAGAATACGAAATATTTGAAAAGTACAGATTACCAGCATGTTCCAGATTCCAAGGTAATTTGGTCGAAACCTCTTGTACCATATTAGACTTAAAGGGTATTTCCATTTCTTCTGCTTACAATGTCATTGGATATGTCAAGGAAGCTTCTAACATTGGTCAAAACTACTACCCAGAAAGAATGGGTAAGTTCTACTTGATCAATGCTCCATTCGGTTTCTCTGCTGCTTTTAAGTTGTTCAAACCTTTCTTGGATCCAATAACTGTTTCCAAAATCTTCATTTTAGGTGGTTCTTATAAAAAAGACTTATTAAAGCAAATTGACAGTGCCAACTTACCAGTTAAGTTCGGTGGTGAATCCGAAGTCTCTGAAGCTGAAGGTGGTTTATTATTAAGTGATATTGGTCCTTGGAGAAACAAAGAATTCATTGGCCCAGAAGGTGAAGCTCCAGTTTCTGTTTAAGTGCAATGATTACAAGAACTTACTGTTATGTTATGTATATTTTTTTAGAATTTAGCATCAATTCAATATGTTAATAATATATTATCATGATTAAGATTAAATTTTCATTAAACCCGTACGCACATGTATTATGTTTTATTAATCTTTAAGTCCAATTTGTTTCTTTTTTTTCTCAAGATATTCTCTTTCATTTAAACTGACGCAGTTTACATAATAATAAAACGACTGTAAATTGATCAGATATCAGCCAAATGCATCCAATAATTGCCAAGTGATGTAACATTCATGCAATTGTCGTTCCATGACTTCTGCTAAAAAAAATGCTTCTTCGTGTTTTCAGTTTAGCGCAAATATTTTTTTGCAAAAAAAAAAAAAAAATGCAACCTAAAACATAAATATTTCATCTTTTACAACTTCCAAACGTTTGTTTATAAACACTGAAAACTCACATCCCCAGATAAATACAGTCACTTTATTCAAATATTGGACATTTGCTCTTTTTACTTTATTTAAAAGGACATTCTAAAGACCAAAAAAAGATAAAAACCCCTCACAATAAAGATGATTGTTAACACGACTTTTTCAAGCAACTCTTTATCCACTGAACAAACACCTATCACTCCTTATGTAAGTGGTTCAGAAGGTACACCTTATGATAAGTATGATATTAACAGAATGATAGAGTCATTTGTCAAGAGAGTCAAGATTAGACCACATCCAGAGCAGCTCTCATATGAAACAATGTACTTCAAGAGTCAAAAAGTTGAAATCTGTAAATTTGGGGATATACCCAATTGGACCATTAAAGAAATAACAATCAATAATGGTATAATTGATTCATTAAACTACTTAGACTTAAGTAAATACACATTCAGACTCCTTTGGGACTTTACAGACTTAAACACTGTGTTTCCAGATAATCAACTAAATAATGTTACCTTCCCCACAGGTAACGAATATACAGATGTTCCATTTTTTTGTTTAATCGAAAAGGAAGAAACTAAGATTGAAAAGGCTATATTTCTGAGAGCACTATTCCGAGACGTCTTTATGAAATTTTTTACGCAAGTAGCCTTCTGGACAAATATGGGAAGAGTTGGTGTTTTGGAAAAGTACAACGTTGAAAGTAAAGCCGACGACCCTGAGAACTTCTTAGGCAGTACTCGTTACTCCACTATTCTTTGTAAAATTTTGATAGAAGGGGATGTTGAATGGAGTCATGTCTACTTAGCTCTCTCCTCTGATGAAAAGAAAATAAAGTTTGAATTTGAGGACTCTTCAAGAAACTTTGAAATGAATATTGGTTATTTCATGAGCAGTGAGATTAATGAAGCTGATCCCTCTTTGACTGATTCAAAGAGTAATGTCATAAAAGTTGAAGTTTTACCTGAGCTCAGACAAAAATACAATCTGCAATCACTATCATGGTTTAAGGAATTGAACGTTCCTTGCAATTTCATGCTTGAATTTGACAGTCTTTACAACTTCTTGAACATGCTGTTTGTACTGAAGAAAAACAGTCAAAAAGAAATGTTGAGTGAAATAACTAATAAAAAAAACAAATTGAGTCTAAAACATGATATAAGTTTGAATGTTATTGAAGCCAACTTTACAGCAAGCAACATGTACACATCTCCTATCTACGTTGAAGTTTGCATGCATGGTTCAGTCTTCGCAAAGACAACTCCTGTAGAGAGTAGCTATGGGCAATTGTTCTGGAGAGAGAACTTTACTTTCAAAACGGATTCTAATTTAACCAGCATTGTTCTAAAGCTACGCTTGTCTAGTAACAGTAACTTACTGGGGGTCGTTGAGCTGAATGATTATCTTTTGTACAACAAGGAATACAAGATTTCTGGCAAGGAAGTCAAGTTACCAATATTCTTACCAAACAATGGTTTTGAATATAAGCCTAAAATGATTGGTGAGGTCCTGTTGAGTTTGAAACATGACTGGCATTTTGTTCACCAACCTGTTCAGTACTATGCTATGTGTGATATGTTCAAGGAAATTAACATGCAAAGCTTGGTTGACTATCTTTATAAGGAAAACCAAATCGATAACGATAGCATTGTTTTTGAAATCGGTAAGTCAATTCTGAACATCCAATGTCAATACAACCGAGAAAAGGAATTTTTGAATCTAGCTATCGAAAAAGAAATCAATGACACAATTGAAACTCTTATTGTAAGAAAAACAGTACAACCAAAAGAGAAAGCAGAAACGAATTCAAACAACAACCACATTTTCAATTCTTTATTCAGAGGTAACTCATTAGTCACCAAAATGTTGGAATCCTACTTCAAGGAGGTTGGCACTGAATATTTGTTTATTATATTTCAGCCTATCTTGCAAAAGATCTATACAGATAACTTAAATTTAGAAATGGATCCTAAGAAACTGTCCAAAGCATTTAAGGAATCAGAAAGTCAAGAATACATTGATGAATTGTTGGATCACAACTACCACAAACTTTGTGAATACTTAAATGAGTTTTGGAATGCCATCTACAAAACCACTATGGATCTTCCTCAAGTAATCAAAACCCAATTGAAGTTTATCAGAACCAACTTGGAGCTGTTTACCATTCATGATATTTCTGATGAAGAGCTAAATCACTTAGTGGTTAACTGTATCTCATCCTTCTTATTCTTGAGATATTTCATACCAATAATTTTGAATCCAAAAATGTTCAACATAGTCCATACATCGCCAAATGAAACCCAAAGAAGAACTCTAACTTTGGTAGCCAAAATTTTGCTGAACATATCCACACAAACAATGTTCGGTATTAAGGATCCTTATCTAAACAAGTTTAATGACTTTATCAAGTCCAAGAAAACATCTGTCTTTAAGTACTATGATAAAGTTACTGAAAGAGTTTTGGACTTTACACCAAAGAAGTACGACTATTTGGTATGGAGAAACGACATTTCTTTGTTGTATCAGTATGAAAGTGATTCTATTGAATACCAGTGCAGCAGATTCATTGATCTTGTCATAGAGAATGACTTAAACTCCAAGCACTTCATAGGTGAAAACAAATTTTTATATGATGTAAAAGAAATCATCTATAACGAGAATGTTGTGGTAAGTTTCCCAAGAAACTTGAAGAGTCATGATCTAATGTCAATTGCCAGTAATGAACCTCAAGAATTTACATTTAGTAAGAGTAAAACTCATAGAAGAAAAAGTACTTACGAAATAGGGCAACTATCGTTTGAAAACGACTCTGGCACTGAGGTGGAAACAGATTTCCAAGAAAGTATGTTTGAGCTATTGGGTATCGATGATCATGAACCAGGAATGAGATCCAAGAGAGCTAGTAAACTTGAAGTTGAATCTAAAGATCGTTTCTCCAAAGACTTGAGTACTTCAAACAGTGATATGATTGAAGTATTCTCTGAATGCCATGTTTTGTACTCCAAGAAGCTGAGAATTTTGAAAGAGTTGCAAGCCAAAGAAATTTACAAAGAAAACTTGGTAGACTACTTGAGAGAGCAGCTATTCCCTAATCTTGTCGCCGATATGGATTTAAGATTGGTGACAATTAAGGATAATGCTGTTAGTGAAACTTATAACAGAAGATTCAAGAGATTAATTTTTGAATCTGAGATTGTTGCTGAAGATTTGCTGGGTACCTACATAGTATATGGTGATAGAAATAGAAAAATAAGAAAATCCATTGATAAAAATACTGATGTAACTGGACACGATCTGAAAGAATCCCACTCAAGTACCAAGATGATAACCAGATCCATTTCCAAATTTTTCAGCAAGAAGTCACAAAGTTAGATAAATTATTTGTGACCAAGATAATGTAAAACTATATACAAATACTTTTCTTTAGATTGGAACAGGTCCAGATTAATGTTTTAAATAAATCTATTAAAAATAATTTACTTAAATATTGGATCAGTAGATATACTGCGCCACAACTTATTTCTTTTAATGTTTTTGCTCTAATTGTTTTTAGATATTCTTAAATTTTGCACCTATTACTATTTGCATTTTACAGGAAGTTTAAAAGGTAGTTGGCGTTACCAGTTAAATAGTTAAATATTCACTTTCCCCCAAAAAAAATCTTCAAATAATTTTTTTTAAAAAATGTTATATTTCGTATCTTAAAGTCATACAAAAACAGCAAAAATATGAAAATATTAAATTCAGTCATTTTACTTTTATTAAATTTTAGTTTCATACAAAAAATAGGTACTTTTAATGTGTAAAATTCAACGATAAAGTTCTAATGTCAACAAATTTATGGTAAACTTTTTTGCTATTTATGATTTTAAAGCTAAAAATTTTGTATATTAAAATTTTCTTTGGAGGGATGGCCGAGTGGTCTAAGGCGGCAGACTTAAGATCTGTTGGACAGAGTCCGCGCGAGTTCGAACCTCGCTTCCTTCATGGTTTTTTTTTGCTGAAGCCACATTTTTTTTGGTTTTTTTCATCCTTTTTTTTAGGGGTTTTAATTAATAAAGGCACATTAATTACGTCAAAAAACATCATTAAAGTAGTCAAAATCCTATTGATCTGGCCTTTGAATATAAAAATTTAGGGGTTTTTTTATTTGATACCTGTAGTCGTCATTAACAAAGGCGACATTGGGATTTATAAATAGTAATATCCTTTACAGGTGATGTGGCTTCTAAAAATATATGTTGTTATTCCTGGATAACATCTATTTATATGAAATGTGATTTTTCTTGTACGACAATTGTATATAAACAAGTTGTTATAATGAATTTTAGAATTTAGTTTTTACTAAGATGAATAAATAGTTGAAAAGATAAACCAATACCATCAAACCCCATTACAAACAAACATAATGCAGTTCACTACATTTTTAATCTCTTTATTCGCTTTAAACTTCATCAGAAATGCATGTGCTGACTCTGTTGAATTCAACTTGTTGTCAATCTTCTCTGGATCTGTTTTACAATATGCTGCTATTGGTCCAAACAAAGACAACATCTTACAAGTCGCTTCTTACAATCACTCTACTGGTGTAATCACTGATGACGGTTTGTTCAAGATTAACGGTAACTCCTATGTTTACATCAACGAAGACAAGCAATATGCTGTTACTGAAAACAAATGTGATGCAGTTTCTGGATTCTCTATTAAGAACGCCAACGTTGCTTTCAAGTATCCATTCGCTGCACATAATCAAACTGGCGGTTGGTTCTTGTACTCTGAAATCCAATCTCCTAAGGATATTGGTATTGCCATTGGTGCTATGACTTCAAACGGAACCTTTGCTCCAGATTTCCCATCCAGTGATAGTGCTATCACCACTACCACTTTAAGTCCAAAATAAATAAACTACGGAACAAAATTATTAGCTTAGTCTATTGGAATGATGTTGTTCGCATATAATGAAATTATGCATAGCACAACAACTGATTAATAAACAATTTATATAAAATTACTTTAACGGAAAAAAACAATATACCAGACTATGTAACTTCTCAGTTGACTTGTTATCTATGATAACAATAGCAATTTTTGTTTAATGAGTGAGAATATATAATAATTAAATTACTCCAATCCGCAAGAGTAATATAATTGCCGAAAAAAAAATGTATTAATAAAGGGGAGAAAAAGTCATATCTTTACTTTTCTTCCAAAGTGGCAGACATACCAAAAGATAGCTTGTTATCAGCTTTCACAGTTTAAAATTTTGAAATTGGTTGTTCAGTTGAAAATCTCTATTAGTGTCATCAAATTGGAATACCCCACTACTTATGGATGTCGATCTGTTCAAATCAATAACCATATCCAAATCTTCCTCTTCTTCCCAGGACTCATAAGTTGGTGGCTCATATGTATCAATATCGTAGTGTTCTCTTTCATTTACCTTGCTTTCAATATTGTTGCGTAGGTAGTCGTTTGTGTGAGATTCTGTGTTGTATTTATTGTTAAAATTGTTTCTTTCATTTTGCAACTTTAACAAATGAAGCTTGTAAAACTCTTCTGTAATGTCATAAGACGGTTGAAACTTGAGACCATTGGCAGAAAATACTGAGTTATCATCCAAAGAGCTTGCATATTTATCTGATAGCATTGTGTATGAGTTGTTTTGATTTTTGTTTAGAACAAGAATGTTTTGATTTTGTTCTTCTTTATTGGTATTTATATTGGTGTAAGTAAAGTTATCAAAAGGTGGGTTGTAAAATTGAGAATTCATAATGGTCTATACTTTAATCATTTATCTTTGGTTTATTTTGTAGCTTTGTTCAAATGTATTTGTATAATCAGAAATGTAGAAGCTGTGGTCTTATATACCAAGGACATATTCCTGGTTGCTTTTTTTTTTTCTGTGTGAGTTGTGTTGTAATGGGCTGCTGAAAAACTGTGTAAGTTTTATACACAATTCCACTCTTTTTTGACACATTTTTTTTTTTGTCTTTTAGCTCAACTCCTTTTTTTTCTCGGACTTAAGACTGATTGCACTTTTGCTTATCTCTTCTTAACCGTTAAATACTGATTATAATCTTATTACTTTAGATCTATTCATATATAAACTCTAGTCGTTGCTGCTTTCTATAACACCCCTCGATTTGACTCTTGATACAAGAATATGATAAATACACAATACCAATTTCAATATATTACTCAATATAATACTCTGATTTGTACCATTACAGTAAATGTGTAATCTACTTTTCCTCATCACTTCAATAATCTCTTTTGGGTCAGTAGTGTCTCCTAATTTTGCCAAAACATTGCCTAATTCCTTGTTTATCAAATAATTGTTGTTGTCATTATAAATCTTCTTTATGTCTTCTGTAGTAATAATCTTATCTTGACGTAGTTGAACTAAGTACTGCAAACCTTTAGATCTAGCATCTTCTAACAATTGATCTCTCATTTTTTCCAACTTTGCTTCATACGCTTCCTGTGTATCAGTACAGTTTTCAATTTTTCTTTCAAGTAATCTAGAGTCATACGTATACTTAGAAACTGTTGAGTCCAATTGCTTTTTTTGCTTTTCAATTTGAGTACTGTTTGTTTGTAGTCGTTGAAACAAATCTGTTTTCATCAACTCAAAGTCCTTGTTGCATTCAGCAACGGACTCTTGATTCATCTTCTTAATTCTTTGCAACACCTCATACCTTTTCTTAGAATTTATTCTTGATTCAGCTTTGTTAAATTCTGTAATACCTTCATTTATGTGTTTTCCAATGCCTCTAGTAGTCAAATTGTTTCTAAACACATTAACAGAATCCTCAACAATAGAAAAGCTTTGACTTCTAATAAAGACTGGTTTTGTGTTGAGCTTCTCTCTCGAAAATTGAGCATTAGCTATGGAATTTCTTCTTACGAGTTCTTGTTCAAAGCTTGGATTGAAGATCTCTTTTCTAAGAAATACGTCCAAATTAGTTTTGACTATCTCTTCTTGAACTCTCTCATAGATCTTGATATGTTCTCTAGACTTTTTGTCAATTAGTTTATCATCCACAGGCAAATTTAATATAAAACCTTCGCCATCAAGCGTGTTGTTTGGTAAAGAAACATCTGCACCCAAAATGTTACTATTTTGGCGAGTTGATAACTCACCATTGTTTCTTTCAGTGGTCCGTCCACTGATGGTATTGTCTGTTGGCAATGTAATACCGTTATTTGATATTTCATTGTGTTCAACATACTTATAGTTGTAGTAGTCATATAGCTCTTTGCTTATTTCATCTAGTTTATTTTCAGTAACATCACTGAAACTGGAGTAAAACTGATGGATTCTAAATCTCTCAACAATATCTGTGGTTTTCAATTTACTGGTTTCGTTCAATGACTTTTTCATTTTTTGTCTAAGATATAGATTATCATCCGGTTTGATTTTGTAGTTATTAGCCTCTTTGCTTCCATCATCTTTTAGTATTTCTATATCTTCTATCAATCTATTAGATTCTGTAAAATACACTTCCTTATACTTTTCATCAAAGTCAGCACTGTAGTCAAACCATACAAATCTGTTGTAGAATCCGTAATCATACTCTTTGTTCATTGACTTTTCAAAGTAACGAGTTATAGAAAAGTTTAGTTCTATCCACATGTATCCAACTATTGATGTGATATGCTTTGGGAACTTAAATCTTATACTTTTGTAGAAATCAGATTCCAGATGCGGCTTACTTGATTCTTTTCCTTTTTGAAAAGTGTTTTCATCTTTATAGAATAAACTATCAAATTCCAACTGATTGGCGTTTACAGTTGAAAGAAAAGTTTTTTGGTTAAAATTATGTTCTTTCATTCCCAAAGAGTTTATTGATGTTGTTGCTAACAATGTTTCTGAGTTCTTGAAGTGGTCTTTGTACTGCTGCACTTTATCTACAAATTCTTCAATTGAATTTGTAAGCTCAGCTGTAGAAGCCAGATGATCTGCTGAGTTCTTAGATCCCATCTTATTCAAAGCCTTCTTAACACCTTTTTTGCTAACACTAAAATCTTTTACTGTGGTTGCAAAAAATTTTCTGAATTGATTTAGTTCAGCAGTATCAGTTTCATCAGTAAGTCCAAACAATTTATCGATCACATAAAAGTTTAAATATTTGGTATGTTCAAAGGAGCTTTTATCAACTTTAGAACTTTCAGCACCGCCTTCATGCTTTAGCTTCTTTTCATCTAATTTATCCTGGAAGACAGATATTCCATGAAAAATTAGGAATGGGTTTATAAATGGGTCCTTCTTTTTGCATTCTATATTAAGGTTCTCAAAGCAATTCAACTTCTTTAGCTTAAAAAATATGACCATCACCAAACTTAACAAAGCACTTATCAAGTTACTATTTATTCTATTGTAAGTAATCGAAGTCTTCAAAGTTTGATTCAAATGAGGAAAGTAGACAGCCCCAAATGATTTCTGCCATTTCAACAATGCCCTTTGGGTATTTTTACATAGAAATCCATCAATTTCTTCCTTGTCAAATAAGTCAAAAAACCAAAGGGACGTTTGGATCATGTAGACCAATAGCTCAACATCGGTACAAAGTTTTATGAAATATTTGTTTATTTCTTTATTGAGGTAATTAGATGTTTGAGCCCCACCTTCATACTCATTTTCCACATAGTAGTCATAAACCTGAGACCCTAAAGATTTTTTAGGTATTTTGTAAAGCTGAGAAAACTTTTCTATAGTGCTTAAGCTCGGTATCTGAAACATTGAGTTAGTTCTACCAGAACATTGCAATTCTCTCAGATTGATATTCAAAACAAAATTGTTCCAAACATCACATAGTGTTGTTCCATTAGGTATTAAAATCAAATTGGTAATCTGATAATGATTAAGATTCAAATCATGAATATCTGCAACAAAGATGTATCCTTTGCCCAAAATATATTTCAAAAACCCTATTTTTGACATAATTTTATAATAGCTTCTTAGATTTGAGTTAGGCCATAGTTTAGGTTCAAGCGGGAGATAAACTTGACAACAATTCATCAGATTATTTGGATTGCCCGTGTATGCAGGCAAAAGACATGTCTTTTCCCTTTCAAGAGCCCATGTTTCAACAAGGTATAGTTCAAATCCAGTAACCGTGACTTCAGTTGTTCTTTTCTTCAAGCTCTCATCATGCTGGAATAACTTATAAACATATTCAAAATCTGGAAATAGAAAGGGGTATAGTTTCTTGTTCCCGTTATGTTTACCATCATCATTTGTGGTAGCTACAGATAAACGTTTTCTTGACTTTGAGTGATCATTGCTGGAGCTTAGTGAAGGACCATATGACTCTTCATCTGCATATGCTGACAATCGTTTTGGTGTAGTTGGGATTTTCCTGACGGACTCTATTTGATAGCTATCATCATCAGATGTTGTTACTATCTCTGACTTGATAATTGGAGGAATAATTGTGTGATCTCTTTTGTTACCCATCAAGTGATATGGGAGGTGAGTGTGTAGTGTTGTTTGGTTGTTCTATTTTAAGGGTGTTTTAACAAAATCTTGTCTTAGCTTCTGAAGAAAAAAAAATGAAATTTTTAGTAAGGAGATTTGGAACGCAAAATTAAAATTTTAAGCATAGTCATCAGCGTAAATAACAGAGGTTAAACCCTTATCTTCGTTGATTCGGATTGAATGTTTACATTATTCTATATTGTTTATAAATGTAGATTATTTTTTAGCCTTTTTGGCTGGTTTTGGATTTTCATCTTCTGACTTAGCTTTCTTTTTAGATGATGTGGCTGATTTTTTAGTCTTCTTTTCCAACGCTTCAGTTTGTTCAGATCTCGACTTAGCTCCTGCTGCTTGAAGACTAACTATCTTTTTGCTGAATTCATCATCAGAAGGGTTTTCATATGCAATCCATTCTAATAGCTTAATTTCTTCTCCGTATTCATCATCGTTTTTCAATATTGGAGTTTCAAGAATAATGGGCATATTTTCTATAAAGTCGCTTGATGTTAACTTCTTCAAAAAGTCTAACCCTATGAATCCTTGTCCTAGTTTTTCGTGTAGGTCTCTGTTTGCACCTAATGGTGTTTTTGAATCATTTAAGTGAACAGCAGTTAGATATTCAAACCCTATAAGTTCTTCAAAAGTTTTCCAGAATTTTTCATAAGATTCATCAACTAAATCGTAACCAGCTGCAAAAGTGTGACAAGTGTCTATACAAACACCAATTCTGCTTTTATCTTCAATCAGGTCGATAACGTACTTGAGGTCCTTTAAATCACTCCCAACCAAATTACCAGTTCCAGCCATGTTTTCCAATACAACTTTAACAAATGAAGTTTCTTTGATAGCTTTGTTTATGTATGAAGCAAGTTGCTTCAACTGAGTTTCATGATCACCTTTCAGAGATGACCCCGGATGGAAATTGTACAGTCCTATATCCAAGCTTTCACATCTTTGTAAATCATCAAGAAATGATCTGTACGATTTTTCTGCCTTTTCAACTTCGGGATTGGCTAGGTTGATGAAGTATTGGCCATGAGGTAAGATATGTTTTTTCGGGTCATAGTTGTAAGTTTTACAATTTTCTTTGAATAAATCTATTTCTTCTTGTGTGTATGGCTTAGACTCCCACTTTCTTGGTGATTTCAGGAATAATGCAAAACTGTTGCATCCAATGTTGAAAGCATTTTCAACACTTTTAGAGACACCTCCGGCTGCAGATACATGTGCACCAAATAAATATTTTGAATTTTGAAGTCTTATAAACTTAGCTTTAGTAGACATTTCGTGGGTGAAGTTGTGTTTTTTTTTTTTTTGGTGTTATTTGTTATTCAATATTGAAAATATGTTTTTTTTTTGTTTTAATTGCTTTTGGATCTTGTTTTCATTTAAAGTTTAATAACAAATTATTTAATAGTAACTTAATTGATTTAAGAAAAAAAATTGACAAAAATTTAAAAATTTCAACTAAAACATGTAAACAAATTACCTGAATTTGCGCATTTTCACGTGATTAGGTGTAAACAAAAGTGTCCACTTTAACTCAAGCTTAAAGGCTTATAATTACACCATGCATTTATATTAACACCTGTCTGGTAAACAGCATAACAAAAGAGCATAAAGAATGCAAAAGTAGTGTTCAGATTTTTAGTGAATTTATATAGTTACAATGATTATTTCTTTTTCTTTTGAGGCTTTTGGACTTTTCCTTTTTGCGTCTTAGAAGGTTTAGCTTCAGTTGGCTTAACTTTAAAAAATCCATCCAATCTCTTTTGATTACCCTTTTTAAGATTCTTTTTCAATCTTTCAATACCTGACTTTATTCTATCTTCAGAGAACCCGTTTTTGTTAACCATGAATTCTATCAATTCTTCTTCTTTTGGTGGGTTCCATTTTAAATCTATTTCATCAGACTTTATAACATCCGGATTGACAAATAAATCTTTGGACTCCTTATACAACCAGTCTTGTGGAATTTTCCAATTCTTTTTGACAATATCTCCGTTTTCAAATGCTTTAACAATTGCATCAATAGATCTGTATTCATTTATCAATTTAAAACTATTTGCTGGACCACAACCTTGGATAGTAGGGCAATAATCACAGCCCATCATGATACACAAATCTATAAATTCATCAAGAGTCATTTCTAAGGCACTCAATACCTTGTCAGTTTTTACTTCCAAAATAGGTTCCTTTCTTTGTTCACTTAAAGTCAACTTTCTTAACAAAACTGGAACATTATAACATAATGTATCCATATCTTCAGAAGCAACACCATAGACCTTTCCTGCTTTACAAAGCTCAACACATTGTGCTTCAGCTTCAGCAGGGGCATTGACATAAGGAATACCCATAAGGTCCAAAAGATGCTTTGCTTCGTCATTTTGTTTTTGAGTGACTTTAACAGTTCTTCTTTGTAATTGCATTAGTCTTTCTTTTTGTTCCTTTTGCAAGGCTTCTTGTTCTTCTTGACCTTCTTCTTCCTTTTCAACTTCCTCTAGTTTACTTTGTAGCTGTTTAATTTCCTCTTCAGCTTCATCTCTTTTACCTCTTCTTTTGTTAAGTTCACCAGATTTCAAGTCAGGTGGCTTACCATCAAATACATAAACAGGCTTGATACCGTTATCACACAGTCTCAAAGTTCTGTAAAAGAACCCCATTAAGTGAGATGTAGTTTCACCTTCTGCATTGTTCAATTGCATACCACTGTCCTGTTGTCTAACAGCAATCAAGAATTGATACAAACACATGGATGCATCGATGGCAATCTTTTGACCAGATAATGATTTAATACTAATTTCTTTAACACTGTCCGGAGCATTATCCTTCAAGAAATGAGATAGACCTTTAATACCCATTTTATAATTATATTCTTATAGTTATTGGTTTTCTGGATTTATCTAAATGCTCTAAATAGAGAGCAAGAGTTTGATTTGCATTAAAGAAGTATGATTTGTTTTCAAAAAAAAGCTGTTGAATTTTTCAGATGAAAATATTTTCCTTAAAACGCGTAAATGCTCAGCACAGCTTTTTCGTTTTTGGCAGAAAAAAAATTTGCTGGGTTTCGTGTACTGGTCACGTGGTTAGTTTGGAGTGAGACCAGCTTTAAACGCGTATTAAATGGGTTTAACGGCAAAAATTGAGAACATTAAACTGCTTTATCGTTTGAGGCAATAATTGCCAAATTATAAATACCAAAGACACCAGCCATCGACATATCCTCTGCCAAATAATAATCATTTATATATGAAAAGAGAGTGGATTATCATTATTATCTAATAATTAAATACTATAACCAATACATACTACTATGAAGTTCTTCCCTAAAGTTACCCCTGAAGACGCTAAATTGTACAACCCTTTAGAAAACCCTTATCCTTTTAAGGAAGCTGAGGCCAACATGCCTGACATCTACTGGCACAAATTTGACAGAAACATGTGCATTAGATACCAAGTATGGAACAAGAACACTGTTAAATCAGCTACCCCTGACTCAGATAAGACCTACTTTCAATCTGATGATAACAAATTAAAGAGAATTATTGTTTCTCATGGGTTTGGTGAACACTTATTATTGTATTCAAAATTTGCAGATGATCTAGTCAACAGATACAAAAATGTTGAAGTTTGTTTATTTGAATATGAAGGTTCTGGCTTAGGATTACCATTAGATGTATTGAAAGAAGAATATAAAGATAACGATGTTGATTTCGAAAAGGATTTCATCTACCCAGCCACTTTGAGTGAAGATGCTTTATATAAAGCTGCTGGTAACAAGGGTAATACCAATAGAGACATCCAATTATCTCAATTAGCCCACTTTGTCAGTTTGTTCAAATCAGGAAAGGCTATTGGTCAAATACAAGAAACCCCTGACAATTGTGAGACTATATTATTTGGTCACTCATTAGGTGGTCAATTAGCTACTGAATATGCTTTCAAATATGTTCCATTCAACTTAGCTCCAAAGGATAAGCTAGTCAAGGAAAAGTACTATGTTGACAGCTTGATTTTATGTGCCCCTTTATACATACTCTCTGCTCCAACAAGACCTCCTACCCCATTGATTTATGTTTCAAAGTTGTTATCTATGATGATTCCTAATGTCAAGATCGATGCTGAAATATCAATTAACGAGATAACTGATCATGAAGAAGTCAAGAAGTTTATCTTGAATGATTACCCATATGTCACACCATGTATTGGTAGTGTTTTGATGTTCTACCAAATGATGTCCACTGGTGAAAACATGAACAGCGGTAATTTCTTCAACAAATACAAAAAGGCTCCTAAAGAACTATTACCAAAGAACATTAAGTGGACTCATGGTGAGGCAGATGGAGTCAATGACATTGCCGGTTCAAGAAATGTTGCTGAAATTGTAAAAAAGACATTCGGTGAATCAATAAACGGTGAATTCAAACCAATCAAAAACGGTAAGCACTCATTGTTTGTTTGCACAGAACAAATCTACAATGACTTCTTGGAGTTCATGTCCTCATGATTTTTCAATCTTTTCTAGTGAAGTTAAGATATCCCTTAATTTCACTGAAAGCAATCTATACATATTTTTATATTCTGTATTATTAATAACTTTATTTTTTTGTTCTAAAAATTGCAAATCATCTTCTAATATTTGAACTAGCTTTTGATTACCTGCACTGGACTTGTATATCTCAAAATCATTTGTCAAAAGGTAATCCTCTATCAAGTCTATAAGTTTGGTGTATTCACCTACAAATTTGATTAGCTTGTTTCGGACTTTCAATTGGTATTGTAAGTTGTTTAATATTTTATAATTTTCGTTAGATAATGAGATTACTTTTTGTGCTGCATCTTCATATTCATCAGTTTTTTTCTGTGAATCAATAGAAACATTTCCTGTAGAGAAATCAGTGTCAAAATCAATATTGTATAAAGTTTTCAGCTGTTGGGTAATGGTCTCAAGTTTGATGATCAACTTTTCATTTTCTGATTTTTGGGAATTATATTTTGCCAATGTGGTTGCAACAAACTTTAAATTTTCAACAGGAGCATCTGGTTCACTTGAAGTATCCATATTTTGGTAATAGTGTGTATGTTTGTGTCCCTAGAGTGTGTGTTTTGGTTGAGATATAAAGCTTTTTTTTTTTTTTTTAAGAAAATTCCCCATTTTGCGTTTTGTTCAACTGATAAAGAAAAAAAAAAAAAAACTAAGAATTCATTTTATAAAATGGGGGTTTACTCAGCACATTTGAGGAAAGAGAGCTACTATTTATTAAGTGATTCAAAGTCCATGGAATAGTTTTGATAGTATAATTAACATCTACAAAAAAATGGGGTTGTATCACTCATGGTATGAAATCAGTCAACTGTTAATAGTAAGAATTCAACCATATCGGGTTGCTCTTTACGAATCATAGATTGCTGGTAAAACACAAGTAACAATTATCAACAAAAACTAAAGAATGATATCTTTTTTACTTTCAAAATCAGCACCAAGTGCATGCAACAACACCTTACAGTGTTACACTTTATCAATCTCTTCGGTGTTATCAGAACACATCAGCAGAAAAATAATCAACGGTATATTTTACTACCGCGTATTTCGCTAACAAAAAATATCCACCACACATTTTGGTTCTTTTCACCATTTTTTCAAATTCATCAAATGTGTCAATTAGATAATCTTTAACATGTTATAACTAAAAGTATACATCTTCAATACAAACCAAACAAAATATATCAATCAATCAGAACTGAAATGGGTTTTCACGCTGAACTATCAAATCAATTTTCCACCAACAATGCCGAATTAACTAAAGAAGAAAAAGCCGACACTTTGGAAATGCTTGTTGAATCATACAAGGCCTTATCTGCTGACACCAAAAACCTAATATCTAACTTGGCCAATGCTTCTTCTCTTTTGTGGTTTTGCTACAAGGGTATGAACATCAACGTTAATTGGACTGGATTCTACATATTAGACTCTGCCGATAAGCAAAAGCTAGTATTGGCTCCATTTCAAGGTAAAGTAGCTTGTCAAGAGATCTTCTTTGGAAAGGGTGTTTGTGGTACTGCGGCCAGTACCGGTGAAACACAATTGGTTCCAAATGTACACGAATGTGATAACCACATTGCTTGTGATGGTGAGACCAAGTCAGAAATTGTTGTTCCTATCAAGTACAAAGGCAAAGTCGTTGGTGTAATTGATCTAGACTGCTTAGACTTCAACGGGTATGACGAGAATGATAAGTTATTCTTGGAGCAACTAGCGGAAAGTATTTCTAGCACTTGTGATTGGGAAAAGTATATATAAACTATATGATATTATAATGCTGATGACACATTTCAGATTATACGTTCAGACATTTAACGATTAGCACGTGCTGTAGTTTCTTTTTTTTTAACCCCTTCATGTTAATTTGGCTGGAGGCAAAACGCACCCAAAGACTGAATGTTTCCGAAAAGGGGAATTTATGTGCAAGTTGGGAGAGCAAAAAAAAAGCAAATCTGAAATTTATACCATTTAATTTTTGAAAAGTATCAAGTTACATCTCGTTGCTTTTGTTCAGTGTTAATGATATATAATTATTAAAACAAAGCTATATCCCCAAAAAAACAACAAATATCAAAGATATAATATATTCTACTTGATAAATATCTCTCAAAAAATATAATTGTTAGACTATCAACAAACGAAATAATTAATCTTATAATTTTTTTTATAGAAAATGGTATCTTTTAAATCAAAGAAAATATCAAACTTCTTGAAAGGCAAGTCTGGTAAGACAGCTACTGAAAACACAAAGAGCAAGAAAAGATCTTTGAACGATGTTGAAGAAGAACAAAAAGAAAATGAAGACTTAGATGAAATGGAACTGAAGGGAATGATTGATGTTGCTGATTCCGAAGAAGAAGATAACTCTGAAGTCGAAGAAAAAGACGAAGAAGAAGAAGTTGAAGATTTCAAGGATATAGATGAACAAGAACAAGAAGACTCAGCCCAAGAATCTGGCACTGATGTTTCTTCCATTAATGAAGAAGATGAAATTAAAACTGGCGATGAAGAAGAATCTGAATCTGATGTATCATCTCTAGATTCTAATAACATGTTCACTCCCGCCACTTCTGTTGATGAAAACAAGGATAGCATTGAGCCAGGTGTTACCAAGACTAGTTATTCTGATGGCTCTTTGAGATTACTAAAGCCTGAAGTTGATCCTATCTACGAATCCGATGACTCTGATTTCTTCCAACCTAAAAACACCATTGGTAACATCCCAATAGAAGTATACGATGAAATGCCACACATAGGTTACGATATCAATGGTAAGAGAATTATGAGACCAGTTAAAGGTCAAGGTGGTCAAAGTGCTATTGACAAGTTATTAGACTCCATTGATTTACCTGCTGGTTGGACTGGTTTAGTCGACAAGGATACCGGTGGTTCTTTGAACTTATCAACTGAGGAATTAGAATTAATCAAGAAAGTTGAAATGGCTGCCAGAGGAGAAGTTCTTGATGAAGGTGAAAACGAATACCCAGAATATGTTGATTGGTTCTCTAGACACTTAGAAGTCATGCCACTACAAGCTATTCCTGAACCAAAGAGAAGATTCGTTCCTTCTAAGCATGAAGCTGTTAGAGTCATGAAGATTGTCAGAGCCATAAGAGAAGGTAGAATTACCACTGGTAAGAAGGTCAGAGAAGATTTAGACAAGGGTAAAAAGAATTACGACTTGTGGGGTGATAACATGGATGAAGGTATTGATCATATTATGCAATTGAGAGCTCCTAAGCTACCTCCTCCAACCAATGAGGAAAGTTATAACCCTCCTGAAGAATACTTAATTCCAGACGAAAATAAAGAAGAACAAGAAGAATTCAAAGCTTCTCATGGGTTCATTCCAACCAAATTTGCTGCTTTAAGAAAGGTTCCTGGTTACGCCAACACTGTTAGAGAAAAGTTTGAAAGATCTTTAGATTTATACTTAGCTCCAAGAGTAAGAAAGAATAAGATTCAAATTGACCCTGAGTCATTGATTCCTGAATTGCCATCTCCACAAGATTTGAGACCATTCCCAATCATGACCAGTAATATTTTCAAGGGTCATTCTGATAAGGTTAGATGTTTAGACATTGACCCTACAGGTGAATGGTTAGCCACTGGTTCTGATGATGGTACTGTCAGAGTCTGGGAAATCTTGACTGGTAGAGAAGTATACAAGGTTCAATTATTTGACAAGTCCGATGAGGATTACGATGAAAGTAAGATTGAAACCATTGCTTGGAATCCAGATGAATCTACTGGTATTTTAGCCATTGCATTCGGTGAACAATTATTATTAATTGTTCCACCAGTATTCGGATTTGAAAAGGAAAATAACGGTAAGTTGAAGATTGAAAATGGTTTCGGTTTCTCCACCTTTGGTAACAAGACTCAAAGTTCAGGTGTTGCTGGTGTTGATTCTGATAACGAAGAAGAAAATAATGACGAACCAACAACCGGTAAGAAAAAGGCTCCAGTTGCTTCTTGGAACAAGCCAACTATTGCTCAACAAGAAAAAGATATACTAATGGCCATCAGCTGTCACAAGCAAGATAGTATCAAGAAGATTGACTGGCACAAGAAGGGTGATTACTTAGTCACTGTTCAACCAAACTCCGGATCCACTGCCATTTTAATTCATCAACTATCCAAGCATATGACACAATCACCATTTGGTAAATCCAAGGGTATCATTATGGACTGTAAGTTCCATCCATTCAAGCCACAAATAGCCATTGCCACACAAAGAGTTATTAGAGTATATGATTTACAAGAACAAGTACTAATCAAAAAACTATTGACTGGTGCCAAGTGGTTATCTGCCATACAATTCCATCCAAGAGGAGGTGATCACATAATTGCTACATCCTTTGACAAGAAGCTGTTGTGGCATGATTTGGACTTAGGCAACCTGCCTTATAAAACACTAAGATACCACTCCAAGGCGATTAGACAAGCCGGTTTCCATAGAAGTCTACCATTGTTTGCCACTTGTGGTGATGATGGTATGATTCATATCTTCCATAACAACTTGTACATGAATGACTTACTGAAAAATGTATTGATAGTTCCATTGAAGAAATTGAAAGGACATAAAGTTACACACAATGTTGGTGTTTTGGATCTATGTTGGCATCCAAAGCAACCTTGGTTGTTCTCTTGTGGTGCCGATGGTACTGCCAGATTATGGACTGCTTAGGTGCACATGTGTTAAATATTTTGTATATACAATGTTGTAAACAATTGCTTTTTGATAATAATTGAAAACAAAAGTCAATTAACTCCTTAGTTTTATTTTCTTAATTAAAATTTCAAATTATAAAATTAAATTAAAAATAAGATGGAATATAATCGATGCTCCGTGCTTATCAGGATTATCGTTCAAGAGTATAATGCGTTGATCGGCACTTATTACAAGAAAAAAAAGAACTTTCTAGAAAAGGGCATTCCACACCAATGATAGGAGACACCGATAAGAGAGAAATGAGTAATTAAATTATATGGACATTAAAGTTATTAAGGAGGATTATCCCACAATTCTTCCATTTTTTTAAAAAAAATAAAAATTGAAATTACCAGCGGGAAAACGGCTCAAAAGGGGGTTTCTTGGCACATTTTCTTACGCCAAAAAAATGACATTTTTCTCACTCTTTCTTAGCAGTTGCCACTTTGATTTTTTCTAAACGTTCCCCTTTCTCGTGAAGATTAGGGACATATGAAATTTCAACTATTTTGAAAATGTGAAAGTTTCATTCAGCACTTTCTTCACTTTAAACTTATAACTTGATGTACATTAAGATGTTTTAACATTAAGAAAGAGCAATTATAAACTAAACCATAATAAAATAGGAAAAATATAACATTCAACTTGTTAAACACACATCCAAGTCATCTGTTATCGAAAGTTCAAATATATCTTTTTTTTAAATTTTCAATTCTTACTTTATAAAATCTGCATTTATAATTGATTTGTCTGGTACAAATACAATTAACATAAAATCATAAAAAAATCACATGGATAGTTTAATTAAAATCGTTATTGGTGCTTCCAACAATGGTGGTAAACTAGGAACAATTTTTACTTACGTTAGATACGTTTTGTTTTTGATCACCTTAGCAACCTTCATCAATAAATTCTTTATTCAAAGAGACGCCGATGAAATCAGATTGATGCCTGATGAAGTCATTGTTCCTAAAGCCACCGGCATACGTGGTAGAATAGCTAGACATATCATGAAGCAACAAATGAAATCAAAGGACATGGCATTGAAAGATTACGGTAAGTCCTTAGAAAGAAGAGAATACGAAGCCAGCTTAAACTTATTCCCAAAGCCAGTTGGTTATGAACATTTCATTACTCACCAACCTCCATTACAAAACTTAACCAACATCACTGCTTACGTTTATGATGTTGAAAGAAATGAACCTGAAAAATTAGAATCTTACTTAGAAGAGGTTCCAACTTTAGAATTTGTCAAGTACTTCAACTCATTAACCAATGCCCAATTATTGATTCCTGCTTGGTTACCAACTGATAAACTTGATTTGTCTTTAGTAATCACTGATTACAATGATTACGCCAGTGAAGTCAACAAGATTGAAAATATCAATTTGAACTCTATTGCTTCTCATAAGTTAGACTTACCATTCAATCCAGAATTTGAAGTTCCTTACAATGGCGAGGATGATTTATTCTTAGAATTAACCATTAAAAGATCCGCTGATTGTGAAAAGAGATTTGCTGAAGATGACTCTTGTGAAGTCAAGGCCACCAAGAAGATCAATTTGATTCAAAAATTCACCGATATTGATTCCAAGACTAATGAAGAAATTGAAAAGCTATTCTATAACCCAAACCCATTAGTACAAGTTATTTACAATCACGGTGAATTATTGGTTTCTCAAATGGCTCCAAACATGATTGAAAATGTCATCATTGATGATTTTACTGGAAGAAGAGATAACTCTTCCGGTGTTGCTACCAGATACTTTCCATTCATTCAATACGACAATTTCAAGCACTCATTTGCTGATTTAGTTGAATTGAAGCCTGAAGTCAAACAAACTTTGAATCTAAACTTAACTGTTGAAACTGAAAACTTGTTCAAGTGGAAACTTGTCATGAACATCTCTGAATATGCCTTGAAGATGTTTGTCAAAATCCCATTCACATTTGTTGAATCCAGATTCCACTTTGTTTATAAGTTAGATGCATTCAAGAAGGCCATGTATGAAACCACTTACACCGAGAAGGTATACACAACAGCTTTGATAGTATCATCTGTGATCATATCCAATTTATTCTTCTTCAAAACTGAAGCCAGATTCAATGGTAACATCTCTGCCAACAAGTCTTTCATTTTCATTGTATTGAACTTAGTTGCTTCTATTTGTTTAATTGCCAATGGTTTCAAGTACTCTTTAGCTGCTATTGGAATCACTGCTACTACTGTTGTTGTTTTGATAGTCAGAATCAATGAACAATACCATTGGAGATTCTATGAACCTGTTGATCCAAAGCCAAAACAATTCACCTTCAAGAAAAAATTCGGCTTAAAGGAATTAATTGCTATTGATTTGTATCCTAAGTTCAACAAGGATGTCTTAAAGCAAGAAGCCAAGTTTGTCAAGAGTGAAGGTTATATGTTGACTTTGTTTGTTGTATTGCCAGTTGCCAGTTACATTGCTGGTTCCACATTTGAAAAAAATGGTCAAGTTTTGACTTTATTCAGTGAATTTATTTTGAACATGTGTTTGGGTATTATGATGGTCTTTAAGCTATCTCCATTAGCCAGAAACTACGAAGATAAAAGAGTTTATCCTTACGACAAGTACTTATTGATTTCCAAAGTTGCCAGCTTATTGATCAATGGATTTGTTTGTTTCAATTTTGACATGGGCTTGAACTTCAAGGTCTTCTTGATGTTTGATGCCTTTGTATTAGCTGTTTACAAGTACCAAGAAATGACTTACAAATTATGGAAAAACATTAAATTGCCAGAAGTTAAGATTTTAGAACCAAAGAGATTAACTTTAGAAGAAATCAAGAAGAAACAAAAGGTCTCTTCTGACTTCGTTTCTAGAATGAAGATTGCTGCTGAATTTGATGCCGAAGAAGGTAAGCAAAAAGCCATTGCTGCTGCTGAAAAGTTAAAGAAGGAAAGAGAAGAACAAGAAGCCAAGGAAAAGAAGTAAATACAAGAATCATCTTGCTTTATATAATATAGACACACTACTATTATGAGTATTGTTAACTCAACATTTTATTAATTAATACATAATCATTGACTATTATAGTTATTATTTGACATTTCAAATTGTGCTATTTCATCTTCAATGACGTCTTGTTCAGTTGTGGGTAGTGGTTCATTTTGTAACATAGCTTCGTCTTCTGCAAGTTTCTCCTCAAGAGTTTTTCTTGTTGCATATGTGATTACTTGCTCTTTTTTATTCAATTGAGCTTCTTGTTCAGCAAGTCTGGCTGATCTATCCAAATCAATTTGTTCTCTTCTGTAGTGTTTGATTTCCTGGGTTTTACCAACTCTATTCGCCAGTCTAATACTATCTTTTAGTTTATATTTAGGAGCAACATCATGAGCCCATAATCTATACAATTTGACAAGTTCATCGTAAACCAACTCGTTTTTATTTTCCTTCGCTTTATGAAGCTTAGCTATTTTGCCCATATTCTTTTGCATTCTCCTTGTAAGGTTTGGCAACCCTGTGTTTTTATCTAGAAGATTTTTTTCTGAAAATTTGTTTGGATTGACAACTTGGACTTGTTCAGATAATGATTCGTAGTTGACAACGGTGACGGTTTCTTCAGATTCGTTTGTGACGGCATTCAAACCGACATCCAATATGTTATTGTTGCTCATATGCTGGAAGTGTATGGGGGTTTTTTGGTGATCTGTAATTATGTTAACGCGTTTGCCGTTATCTTGCCTACCAAATATTCTTTGTGTCCGCTGGAGAGAGAGAAAGTTAGATTTACGCGTTTAGTTTCCCAAAATGGACACAGTGTCAGAAAAGAGAGAAAAGAGCGTGTGTGCAGGGTAAGTGCTGTGCATGAGTGTCCGTAAAAGGAAATATTCTCGTGTGCCAAAGAAAAAAATTTTCGCTGGTGTGTTTATCGTGAGGGGTTTATAAACAGCTGGCAGAAAAAAAAGGCGAGGGAGGTTTATTTCCAAATCAAGTAATCCACTGTGTTTATCAAATACCAAACAAGTAATTTAATTCAGGTTCTGTTTTTTTTACTTTTTTAAAATAATCAGCAACAATTGTCTTTGAGATACTCTTATCAGCACACCAATAAGACAATAACAAGTATTATCATCTGTTACTATTCATCTATTAGATATACCTTCCATATTTTTACGAGTATAGTCATTATTATAAACACTCCCTTTATACAAACACATAGTAAACAATGAGTGACACTCCTGAACAAAACCCAACCACCTTGAAGGAAGAAGAAGCCAAAACTACCACAGAAGGTGACGCTCCTGCCAAGCCAACAGACAAGAGAAAAATCGCCATCAAGTTCATCCAAAACAAAACTAAGAGACACGTAACTTTCTCTAAGAGAAAACACGGTATCATGAAAAAGGCTTATGAATTATCCGTTTTAACCGGTACTCAAGTTCTTCTTTTGGTTGTTTCTGAAACTGGTTTAGTTTACACCTTCACCACTCCTAAGTTCCAACCTATTGTTACCGAACCTGAAGGTAAAAACTTGATTCAAACCTGTTTGAATACTCCTGATGGCGAAGAAGATGAAGAAGAAGAGGAAGATGATGATGAAGAAGATGACGACGAAGCTGACCAAGAAGATGAAAACGACGAAGGCAACAACCAAGCTGAAAATAACACCGAAGGTGCCAATGACAACACTGGTGACAACAATGCCAATGAAGATAATAATACTGATACCCAAAACATTGATGATGTTTTAGAAGATCCAAACATCGATAAAAACATTTCTAACCATGCCAACAACAACGAAGAAAACGTCGACAACATGTTCGAACAAGAAGATTACGAACAAGCTTCAAAGAGATTGAAAATTGATAACAACACATACCAAACTAACTCTCATAAAACCACTGAGGCTTTATTAGCTTAGATTTTGTTTATTGACTCAGAAAATTAACAAACAAAGTAGTGATATTAAGTACAATTTAAATAGGATAACCTTTAACAATAAAACAAGTAAAAAAAATACTATTTGTAGTCTTTTTTCTTTCTATATCTGTTGTTTATAATGACGACGATGTTATTTCTCGTTCATATATAATAGAGATGTATAATCATTTCAATACATTTGGAAAATCAACCATCCATTGTTCTTATCGTAACTTTCAAACTTGGAAACTTCTATGCTGTCAACCTTTCTCTTCAAGTTCGATACATGACTCTTGAGTATAGGATGGTTAGGATCAGTGATAGGTTTTCTATTGGTTTTGTCTATAGGCCACATGTTATACTTGATGATCCTGCATTTCTTATTGATCAGATTATCATGGTTCAATTGTATTTGGGCGTTGTTGAATTGAATCACATTTTCCTTGAAAATAGCTTCAGATAACGGCAAGTTACTCATGTCAATAGGTTCCAAGAATTCTATAGATCCGTACTTCTTATGTCCCATCTTCAGGTTGTTGACCTTTCTTTGGTCTAATAAACTTAGTGATTTCAAGTAATTCAAGGATGGTTCAATGTAGAAATCACCCTCGTAGGTTATGGAGTTGGCATCTTCCTTGACTACTTCTTCTACAGGTTCCACAATTTCTTCAACGACTGCCTTTTCCTTGATTTCAACTTTTTGCTTCTTTTCTTCTTCAGCAGCTTCTGGAATGTTTATGATAGTGTTCTTCTTAGCAACTACAGGAACAACCTTCTTTGGTGAGAATAAGGAAGTATTGATGGCATTCTTATTTTCAGCAGCATCCAATTCAGGTGTTTTTTCTATATGATACTTTTTAGTCAAATCTTCAATGATGTTTTCCTTCTCGTATTCAAGAGCATTGCTTTCACCTTCAAGTTGCTTGTTTGATGTTCCTAACAACTCCTTGCTGAACAATGGCTTTGGAATAACACAGCCAATGGATAAACCAACACCACTAGAGTTACTTGTTTCCTTCAAAACGGATTTGGTAACTATAGGTGGAATAACTGTACCATTACTCAATTGACCTTGTTGAGTCAATGAGTTTGGCATGGCAATGTTGGTGAAGATTTCACCCAAGCTGGATCCATAAGCTTTCAAGGAAACAATCTCCACAGCAGCATTAGGAACTTGCTGTTGTTGAGTTTGTTGCATTTGTTGTTGTTGATTGTTGTTGTTCAATGAATTACCAAACAACCCAGTGGATTGAGTGTTGTTATTGTTACCAAACAACCCACCAGAACCACCAAGTCCTGTACCTGTAGTGGTACCAGCTGGTTTAGAACCAAATAAACCACCACTTTGAGCAGTGTTAGAACTGTTACCAAATAACCCATTAGAAGTAGAAGAATTGTTCAAAGTGGAACCAGTATTGGTGTTTCCAAATAACCCACCAGTTTGACCAGCTGGTTTGGCACCAAACAAACCACCTGTTTGAGTTTGGTTATTGCTGTTTCCAAACAATCCACCATTTGTTCCTGTGGTGGTGTTATTGTTGTTACCAAACAAACCGCCAGATGGTGCAGCTGGCTTGTTACCAAACAACCCACCAGATTGTTGTTGTGTGTTGTTAGTATTACCAAATAAGCCACCAGTGGATGCTGCTGGCTTAGCACCAAACAAACCACCGGTAGCAGTGCTGGCTGTGTTGTTAGTGTTACCAAACAAGCTAGCACCTGGAGCAGCAGGTTTAGAACCAAATAACCCACCTGTTTGTGGTTGATTATTTTGTTGTTGTCCAAACAACCCACCTTGTTGTTGAGTGTTTTGTTGGCCAAATAAACCACCTGTTTGAGGTTGAGTGTTTTGTTGTTGACCAAACAAGCCACCAGTTGTTGTGTTGTTGTTGGTGTTACCAAACAATCCACCAGTTTGACCAGCTGGCTTAGCACCAAATAACCCACCTGTTTGAGGTTGAGATTGTTGTTGACCAAATAATCCACCAGTTGAAGCAGCTGGCTTGGCACCGAATAAACCTCCTTGTTGTTGGTTGTTTTGCTGTTGACCAAACAATCCACCACTTTGTTGTTGGTTGTTATTTTGACCAAATAATCCACCGGTTTGAGGTTGGTTATTTTGCTGTTGACCAAACAAACCACCTTGTTGTTGAGTGTTGTTATTACCAAACAAACTATTAGTGGTATTGTTTTGTTGTTGACCAAATAGACCACCAGTTTGTTGTTGAGTATTGTTTTGACCAAACAAACCACCTGCTTGTGGTTGGTTATTTTGTTGTTGGCCAAACAATCCACCAGTAGAAGAAGTGTTGTTATTTTGTTGACCAAATAATCCAGTAGACGTAGCTGGCTTAGCACCAAATAGACCACCTGTTTGAGCTTGGTTGTTGTTTTGTTGACCAAATAGACCAGTTCCTTGTTGTTGGGTGTTATTTTGACCAAATAATCCATTACCTTGTTGTTGGGTGTTATTTTGACCAAATAATCCATTACTTTGTTGCTGGTTGTTGGTTTGACCGAACAATCCTGTAGATGGTTGAGTAGTTTGTTGTTGACCGAACAAACCACCAGATGGAGCAGCTGGCTTGTTACCAAACAAACCACCACTTTGTTGATTGTTTTGCTGTTGACCAAACAATCCAGTAGAGGTTTGATTGTTGTTAGTTTGACCAAATGGAGAATTGTTGGTGTTTTGTTGTTGACCGAATAATCCACCAGTGTTTGATTGTTGTTGACCAAACATACCTGTGGATGTATTGTTGTTTTGCTGTTGGCCAAATAATCCATTGGTAGTATTGTTAGTACTTTGACCAAATGGAGAATTATTGGTGTTGGCAGTATTTTGCTGTTGACCGAATAAACCACCACCTAAGGAGTTAGTATTGGATGGTTGGCCGAATGGTGAAGAGTTGGATTGTTGTTGACCAAACAAACCAGCGGTTTGTGGCTTTTGTTGTTGACCAAACATCCCACCTGCTGTTGAAGTGTTATTGGCAGGCTGACCAAATGGAGATGCATTAGTGTTGGCGTTACCAAACAAACCACCTGAACTATTAGTTGCAGGTTGACCAAATGCAGAGGTGTTGGTGTTTTGTTGTTGACCAAATAAACCATTGGCTGTATTGTTAACGTTATTGTTTGAAGAAAAAGGTAAGTTGTTAGTATTTGAAGTTCCGAAGCCTACACTATTGCCATTGGAAGACCCAATTGAACCTTGTACCCCATTGGAACCACTAACACCACCAAATTTTCTACCATTCAAATAATCCTGCAATCTTAACTCTTCCAAAGAGAAATTCTTACATTGATCTAAAACACCAACATTTTCATAGTTGGAAACTGTTTTTGTATTGATATCTTTATCAATAACAGGTTTGAAATCTATTTGAGAGGTTCCAGGACCTTGGCCTGCCATTTGCATAACTTGATTAGTTGCAGTGATTCCAGTGGGAGCAACAGATCCATTTGGAGCTCCTGTTTGTTGTGCTTGATTATTGTTGAAAGACATACCATTATTGTTGTTATTATTTTGACCAAAGATTGATGCTTGTGTATTGTTGTTTTGCATGTTGTTAAAAGGGCTTGTTCCCATGTTAGAACCAAACATTTTTTCTCAACGAAGCTATGTTAAGTGTTGTTAAAGTTAAAGAAAAGTGTCTTTTCTGTTGATTATATTAGATATTAAATTAAAATGTAACTGACAAATTAATCAAGAGATCTTGTTTGGTGTTTTGATTTCCTTTTTTCAATTGTAAAAAAAAGAATAGTTTCTATAAAAAAATGAAGTTAGATCAATAAACTTTAAGTTTGTTTGAGCTATTGGTGAACGCCAGAGATCTTAATATTCTTTGCAATTAATAAAAAAACAACCTTTCAATGTACTTGTTACAGATGCTTTTTGGTTGGTATAATGTTGAAAGTTTCATAAATACAAACACCTAACACAGCATTTGTTAACAAAAAAAAGAAGGAGGAATAGCACAGCAGCAAAAAAAAAGAAATGCAAAAAAAAAATTTTTTTTTGGTGTTGCAAAATACGTCACGTGTAAAGGTCACACCAAGGGAGTGTAGACTTTTCCAAACTACAGGTTTAATCAATAAGAAACAACTACAAAAGTTGCTTTTAGAGTGCATTACATCCACCAAAACAAAACACATACTGACTAATTAATATAAAACTACTTTAATTAAATTATTAATATTTTAAATTGTTTCTTTTGCTATATTCATTATGTTAATGGTTATTAATTCTGTACCTGCTACCATTGGTACACTAAAATATATGGCTAATTCAATGCTGATGTCTAATGATCACTTGCAGCTTTTAGATAATCCTTTAACAATGATTGAAGTCAAACTTCTGCTTCTCTCTCTGTTTAATTTTCTATCTTGAAATTCCGCTTTGCTCAAGTATTCATCGCCATCATACTCATACTTGGCTTCAGACATTGAACTTCTAACAATCTCTGCTGTTAGATAATTGATATCATCATCCTCTACTTCCGACTCGTTATCTTTTGCAGACCTTAGAAGGTCTGGGCTAATTGGAGTATTAGATAGTTTTCCCATGTTGTTAAGAGAGTTTCTCTTGGCCAGCTTGGCAACATTCTCAGTAATATAACGATCAAAGCTGGACTGTTTGTGGTTAAAGTAATCCATTCTTTCAGTAAAATCGTCACAGTATTCTTTATTACTATCTTTTTCTGTTTCCTCATTATCAAATTTCTTACAATCTTTGCATTGGTCATTGCTGCAATGTTTATGCACAGTGGTGATATAACATTTCTCATCCATATCGCTGTTTATGTAATCATCTAGCGATAAGACATGTGTTGGGACTTTTGAGAGTTGGTTATCAGAATGAGTTTTACTATCAAAACTGAAGCTTCTGTTAAATATTGGAGCTCCATCACTACTCTCAAGAGCCTGTCTGGTCAATTCCTTTGGTGAGGTTGCCAAAAATGGGTTAGTGGACTTGGTCATTGGATCAACGTCATTTTCAACTTTGATGTTATAAACGGAAGGACTTTTTGGTGAGTTGTACTTATACTCGACTTGAACGTCTCTCTCAAAGATATTGTTGTTGCTGTTTAAACGGCTACTTGGTCTAGAGAAATTAGTTTTAATCTGAGGTATGTCTATGTTGTGGTTCATTATTAGGAGGGATGAGTGTGATTGTTAATATTGGTTGTTACAAATAAACATCCATTAAAAAAAAAGAATAAAAGAGAATTAATAAGTACATGCATTCTAATTAAATTTATATCTAAAAGTTGACAGATTCTTTCTATATATACAGATCAATTAGAAGCAAAAAAAAAAATAAAAGGAGAATATGAACAATGGCTATATTAAGGAAAACACAATTTGGCTGAGTGACTTGATAGTTAAGAATATTGTGAAGGGCTTATCTCTGCTTTACTACCCACAAGACAATAGCACAAATAAGGGATGCGTAGATTTTAAGACCAGACTCTAGACATGAAGAGATTAGGAAAAAAATTAGTACTAGCCCAGGGTGTAGTGATTCACCCTTTAATTTAAAAGATCACGTTAACAAAAAAAACAAGTCATGTTCGCTTGGTCCAAAATACCACGGTAAATTAAATTACAGTTATGAAATAGAGGGGGGATTTGAAAGGCGCATTGCTTGATACTTATTGAACTGTTGATAACACTGCTGATATCCCTATAGACTACCGCTAGTGATATACTTGTGTTGAAAAAATCCTCCTATTTTAGTTACTCTTTAGCTTCATTTCCAACCCCACCTCCTCTCAGCAGAGTGGACATCCCAATACATTTCTTGTAGGAGTTAAAAAAAACAGCTCAGTACACATCAAGTTTTAATAAAAGGGCTGACTTAGCACTCTTTTTTCTACCCTATAGAAGTTCCCCACACTTTTTTCCCAAAAGGGATATCTGAAGCATACACCAAGAACAGAGCAAAAAAAAATAGGGGTACAACGCTGGACAAGATATACAGCAGGTTTATCTATTAAGGCTTTTGATGACTGCTTAGATTTATGTTCATACTTGAAGCTTGGTCTTATCACTCACCACCATTTGTACGTCTTTGGATGGTCTCTCTTAGGGGTCATTTCGTTTGTCACAAAAAAAATTTTTTTTAAGCTTTTCGGATTTACTTTAGTATCTTTGTCACGTTTAAAACAGCATTTTTTTAGAAGCAGCAGCAGCAAAAAAAAAGTTAAAGCTTTACAGAGGTGGCACAAATCGTATAAGAGTAAAATAAGATTTTGCTCTTCAAAGTTCATATTCTCGTTTCAAAATGAAAAATCAACAATAAAAACCAGTTCTCTTATAGAAACACATTTCAATTACTACATCAACCAAGAAAAAATGGAAAGAACTTTTATTGCTGTTAAGCCAGATGGTGTCCAAAGATCCATCACCCACAAGATCATTGCCAAGTTCGAAGAAAAGGGTTACAAGTTAACTGGTATCAAGTTAGTCAACGCCAGCTTGGAAATGTTAACTGAACACTACATTGAACACAAGGACAAGCCATTCTTCCCAAAGATTGTTAGTTTCATGACCTCCGGTCCTATTTTAGCCATGTGTTGGGAAGGTACCGATGTTGTCAAGCAAGGTAGAAAGATCTTAGGTGCCACCAACCCATTGAACGCCGACTTAGGTACCATCAGAGGTGACTACGGTATTGACATGGGTAGAAACGTCTGTCACGGTTCCGATAGTGTTGAAAGTGCTGAAAGAGAATTGAAGATCTGGTTCTCTCCAGAAGAAATCGTCTCTTACAAGAAGGACGAAGAAGCTTGGTTATACGAATGAACTAATAACAAGTTAGCTAAACTTTAACTGCTATTATTTATTATTTATATATTCTTCTTATTAGTTTGATAGAACACCACACTTGTATATTGCCTTTTTAATTTTATGTCTTAAAAAAATAAGGTGAAAGATTTCAACTTGACCAAGGAATAATTCTCAAATTAGGCCAAAGATGAATATTCAGTTTTCTTCTTTGAGTACAATTTATTTCTCAGCAATTCTATTTGCCAACGCGAGGTGCATTCTGCTTATATAGGTCGATCATGTTATTCATTCACCTTCAGTCAACGTCTTTCCAAAGATAATATATTGGTGGAGTAGAACGATTATTTCAGATCACCTGATTTTTTTTCTGTACCGGTTCACCCTTCCAGAAGGAAAGATCCTCTACGCTTCTGCCTAAAAAAAATACTAGCAAATCCACTAACAGGGGACCCCATACAATTTTTTTTGGTGGAGAAAAAAAAAACATGAGATGTTTAATCAAAAGTGCTATCTATGGATGAGAAAACAAGGTCTGCTGAAGTGGCGATATTTCCTGTGTCACATTATTTTTATTTAGGGATATCGTGGTTATTTACTAATTATTTTCTAAAATAATCGTATGATCTTTTTCTGGTGCTTGTGGCATGTTCTTGATGAGGCGTCGAGAGATAACAGCTATTCCACTACTATTTAAGGGCGCTGTCATCACTACAATTTTGAAATCGTTAATGGTTAAAATCATATTTCTAATAGTAATTTAATAAAGACCAAACAACAAACATAAAAACAATCAACACATAACACATATATACACAACAATGTTCGCCACTAAGACTCTATTATCCGCTGTAAGCAAATCTCACCCAACTCCAGGTCCAAATAACATGTTAAAGACTGCCGGTCTAGTATTAGGTTTCGTAGCACCAGTTGGCTTCTACAGTTTCTACTACCAATCTCACCACGGCACTATTCTAAAGATCCACAGAAGAGAAAGAAAAGATGGTTTTGATCACAGATACGATTAAATTAGTATTATCTTTTTAGAAAAATAAAAGAAATAATTTTAATGACAAACATATTACTAAACGTTTATATTCAAAGAGTAAAAAAAAGAAATTAAGTGAATGATCAACTTATTAATTAAAAAAGAGCATGATTATACGGCATATCGTCTCTCGATTCCTCACACATATTTATATATTTTTTCGTATTCGAAATTTAATCATAATGACTATTCAAGATACTAGGGCTATCTTATTAAAATAACAACTACAAAAAAAAAAAATGAGTTTTATTCAGCCTTATAGTAACCACTGACCCAAGTAAGGTTTTTAACACCATTGGCAACCATCAAGTCATCAATTTCTTTCATACAAGACTGTTCTTCGTTGGTGAATGCAAAGCCACTATCTTTAGTGGTTTTAAAGACTAATTCACAGTCATGCCACTCTATCAAGTTGGAAACACCAACAACTGTCAACAAGTTGAATTCATGGTTTTTAATGATAGAGAACTTAGTAGCTAGTAAAGGCAACACTTGATTGTACTTGCTCAATATATCACACAACTTTTGGTTCAATGGGCTATTAACCTTAAAATCAAACATATCCCTGATTATTTGCTGACAAGGGTGAAATTTTTTCATACCCAAAGAGTGCTGTGATAACATAGACATTGACAAGATACTAGCATTGGAAACAACTTTCAAACCACTTTCTTGATACAGCTTTTTTGTGATGAACCCATCATCAAACAGTCTATCATTTTGTAAGCATCCATTTGAATAACTCAAAATACCGGTAAGATTTTCACCAAATCTTCTCTTGAACTCCATGCAAGTTTCGTAAATGAATGAGATTGGGTAACCGGAACAACCTATGAATCTGATAAATCCAGCATCCTTCAAGTCCTTCAAAGCCTTCAATGCCTCCATTCTTTGGTTCATTGTTTGAAACTCGACGTCGTGGAGGTATACCATATCCAAGAACTCCTTTTCACTAGTTCCAAACAATCGTTGGATGGATCTTTTGATGGATGCTGTGATGGCATTGTATGAATAATCGAACTCATTTTCCTTGATTCTGCCACATTTGGTAATGACAAATATCTCCTGTCTCTTGGTTGGGTCATTGACGTTGGTGTATCCCAAGTGTTGCATAACTTTCCCATATAATATTTCGGAATCACCATAGTAAGGGGATGTGTCGATGCTGTTACAAACACCAGAAGCAAAGGCCTTTTCAACCATGGCTAATAGTGGAATAGATGTAGGATCATCGTTGTATTGAACGTTTAATGTGGCACCACCTAGAGTTATTGGCTGAATTTTTTCAATTTCCATTAAAAGTCTTATTTGGTTTAGTATGATGTTACTTTTAAATTGGTGATGGGACTATTATTCACTTAAATGTGCTAATGAACATACCGTTATCTAAGGTGAAAATTTCAAATAAGTTGGAAAAAAAATAGCAACGGAATTAACCAAGAAAAAAAAGGGGGCGGAATAATTAGACGTTGACGCACGTGAACATTTTCAACAACGTTGAAAAAGACTTTATTGGCTCAAGATGAAATAAATTACGAAGGAAATTGGTGGTATCAACTTGTATTTGTTGATGATCTTGTGTGTGAAGCTGTTTAAACATGACCAGAAGTTAGATGTGCAAACTTTTTCCCGATGTCTTCGCCTTGAACTTTTGTTAATAGTGGTTAAGCTTGTGGATATGACTTTTCCATTATAGTACTGCTTATGTCCGAATAAAAAGAAATGAAAATTTCCTTTTACAGACAGAAACAAGTAATAATAAAAGTTTCAGTAAAAGCTTCAAAGAAGCAATGACCAGTTCAAAGTAACTAAGGAGCAGGATAATCGAAGCCAGGTAAAACTACACATATTGTTATATTTACTCCTTTGTTCTACTCTTGTATCAAAGTCTCATGTTAAATATGCCAGTTCTTCCACTTCTACTTAGCAAATTTTCCATTAGCTTTTTACCGCATTTTTTTGTGTGTGGGTATAAAAAGGAAGACGTGTGAAGAAATCCCAAATTTAAATTACTTAATTTTTTTACACAACAAATGAGTGTTTTACATTAGAAAAAAAAAGTTGTTTTAACAGTGTGATTTCTACGATAATTAATCATGGTTATCTGAAATTCATATACTCAATTTCATTGAATTTACTTTTCTAATTGCATATAACTAAATAAAATCATTTTTTATAACAAGAAAAGGTTGATGCCAAAAAACCCCAACATAGACCTGAAGAAATTTAGAAAAACCCACATTACCACACATGGAAAATTCATCAGCACCAGGCCAATACAAATCTGCCTACAAGAAGTATAACAAATGGAGCAATTGGAACAAGAACAAGGATTCCAATAACCAAAACAAGGATAGTTCTGAAAATACTGAATCAAACCAAAAGCCTTCCAACAATTACAGCAACAATAATAACAATAATGCTTCCAATCTACCGGAAAGTAGCTTTGATTTAGGTAAAAACAAGAGAGTCACTGTAAGACAATTCAGAAATGTTAATCTGATTGATATCAGAGAATACTATAAGGATTCCAATGGTGATTTGAAGCCAGGAAAGAAGGGTATTTCCCTAACTGAAGATATGTTTGACTCCTTATTGTCCAACTACAAGAACATAGATGAAGCCTTGAGAAGATTAGGTTCAGATAGAAACAACAGTGTTGATTTGAATGCCTTTGAAAACTTGAAGAATAATGATTCTAAGCAATCTCAAAGCTCAACTGCGGGTACTTTATTAATAGATAATAGCGGAACTGTTAAGTCCGAAGAAGATAGTAGTGTTGGAACTAAGAGATCCAATGAGGAACCAATTGAGAAGGATAGCAGCAAGAAATTGAAGGAAAGCGGCTCTCTAACCCCAGCCCCACCACAAGAAGAACAACACAAGAAGGTTGAAGCTTTAGAGAACAATGCCAACTTGGTTATTCCAACTAAGCAAGTGAAGAAGGATGTTGACAGTGATGATGACTTTGCAAATGATCTGGAAAATGAGTTAGCCAACTAATTATTTATTTATATACATCCAGATGTGATTGAAGCTAGTTGGAAAAACAGAGATATAAAGGTTGAGTGAATTTGCCAAACCCTTTTTTTTTTTTTCTTGAAGAATTAACGGTTATCTTTATTTAAGGTTATAAAGATGGTTATTGAATATTCCAAAAGTGGAAGCAGTCTATCCATCAACATGGATGCTTTCAAGAGAGACTGTGTTGTATTCCAGTGCAGCACTGGAACATATCAACGATTACTACAGAGCTGGATGTTAAGGTCGGAGATAGTGATATGGTAATATGTTAGTAATTTGATCCGTGTGTTCCACTTTTTGGTGTGAATTTTAGGAGATAACGCAGCCGTTTGTGGGTCAAAACAGATTTGAAACCCACTGGAAACAGGTGCTGTGGCTAATGTGTTCCGCCAAAAAAAAAAAAATATAAATTCCCCGTTGCTGAGCTGATTCTATTTAAAGCAATGCCAACGCTGCATAAATGAACAGAAAAAAATTATAAATTCTGTATAAAAAGCAGATTAGAGATTTAGACTCTTAAGTTGGAATAATCATATGTTTATCTCTTTCGTATAACTTTTTTTTGGTGTTTGTTAACACTATAACCAAAAACCAACAACTCAGATTAAAGATAAAAAATAGTGACACGACTTTTTTCTACCCTTTTCTCCACCCCCCTTTGTATTTGATTTCACCACTTTTTATTCAAAAAAATCAGAAAAAATTTATAGAACAGTTGTTGATCCATAAAACACAGACAACTACATTTTATTACACTTACAAAAATTATATACCAATAACCACACAATGACTAACATTGATTCAAAAGAAGAATACTTGCTACCTAGATACAAAAAAGAAAACGGTTCAGAACCTGCCAGCACATACGCCTCAATCAACTGGCTTTCAGACATTAATAACCGTGTTGATAATAGTCCATTTGTCAACAAGAGCAAGACATTAAAGAAGGTTAAGAGAAAAGTTCACATTTTGTATGTTCTAATATCTTTAACTTTGATGCTATTGGTCTTGTTTGTAAGAATCTTTGCTTTACCCCAATACGCAGTCATCAATAACTCCGAAGATCAATTATTTGTCCCTCAAAACATAGACTACAAGCCTGATCATATCCTAGTAACTCAAGAAAATGTGATGATGAATGATGATGAAAAGATCAGAGACAGCAAGATCAACATGGAAAAGGCCAAGGAAATGCTATACCAAACACATAGTAAAGAATCCACGGACTACAACGGTGCCAAGAAGGAATCTTTACATAAAGGTAATGACATAAAGGCTTTGAAACAAAGTGACGAGAACAAAAAAGATAAACAAAGTAAGAAACAAAGCAATGAACAAAACTCTAATGATCCACCATTTAGAAAGAGTCAAGATGAATTAGACAAGCAAACTTCAAACGGGAAATTGTAAAAATCAAAATCATGAAGTTATTTCACTTAAGCAAAGATCATTATAAATTCTACCGGAGAGAACTGTTTCTTCCTTTGCATACAGAATTTTGAAGAAACCAATATAATTGACATTAAACGACTACTACAACATTTCAAAATCAAACTTTTATTATAGTAGATAATAAGAAAGGAAAAAACATCATTTGGTCTTAAATGATTATTATATACCACCACTTTTTATTTTATACATCTATACGATACCAGCTTCTAAAGCATCTTTTCTTTCTTCCCAAATAGTCTTACCACTACAAGCACAAACCTTCTTGCTGTTTCCCCACATACCAGATGATCTAGCCCATAAACCAATGGCATAACAATTCTCATTCTTTTCATCACAAATAGAAACACCTCTACCTACAAGATCCATCAATGAAACGGCTGTATTTTGTTTGTAATCATTATCATTATTCAACGACATGAATGCCCCACCATTCAACAAATTGACTTGTACAGTTTTGAAAATTGGACCCAATGAGCTAAAGTTTTGTAGATTACCAAACTTGTGTAAATTCACATTATATTTCCCATTCAAATCAGGCAATCTTGTTAATGCAGCATCTATCCACAATGGGCTAGCAGTATTTTCCTTGTTCTCACTTCCCTTCATTTCTATGGCTCTGATAATACCCCTGATACTTTCAAGAGATCTTACTCCTAATACAGTCTCAGAATTGATAATGGATGTGGCTGTAGAGTTTTCTTTTAAATTGGATATTTTTTCAGCTGTGGATAAAGATTCTAAGATCGATACACAAGCACCCAAGTCTTGAGTTTGGTTTAAAGAAGATGATGTTCCTCTTAAAACTGCATCTTTTCCTATGGATTGTAAGTTGGTTATTAGCTTGTATGGAGATATGTTGGAGTCAATGATTAACACATCTTCACCAAATTCGTTCTTCTTCAAATCGTAATTTTTGATGTTAGCATCAGAAATGTTGTGAATTGCTTTTCTACATGAATCTTCACAAGATTCACAGTGTATGTTATTGACTAAATAAGTAGCTTCAAAAGTTAGGTCACTAGTTGACATTGTGTTGAGTATGGTTTATCTTTTTTGGTGATTATCTTTCATCAAGAGCTAAGTTTTTTTCCTACTTTGAATTTTTATAAACCTAAAATCAGAGGGATGAGGGAAAAAAAAGTGTGCTAATAAATTATGTAATTCAAAGTCGTTTACTAAGTACATTCAAGCGACTACCACACATAACAACTATATGGTGAGTCCTTATTTATAAAAATCATATTTATTATTAAAAATTATTTGACCTATACCCTTAGAATCAACACTCTGAAGGTAGTTATGCATATAAAAATTACAGATAGTCATTATACTCTCGTTTTTAATTAAAAGCTTAATTTTTTCTTGGTGTACCAAACACTCCAAGCTGTGAAAACAATCATGAATCCAACAATACCAAAGAACCAACCTAAATTGTCGTAATATTGTCCTGGTACTATACAATTCATACCCCACAAACCTGTAATAACATTTAATGGTAGCACAGCTGTACCCAAGATTGTGATCTTACCCAAAACATCATTCATATCGTTGTTGACTTTGGTCATATCGATATTGATTTGAGCCAAATAATTAGAATGGGATCTACTCAACAACTTTTCAAAGTGATTCAAGGATGAAACCATCGTAACAATATGATCTTGAATATCACCCAAGTACATACCAATATCACTTCTTGGTGCAACTTCCCAATCTTCATTACATCTTTTGGCAAAGGACTTGATGACATCTGCCTTTGAACCCAGCAATCTTGAAACACTCATCACTCTCTTTCTACATTCAGCTATTCTTCTCAACATATCACCCTTTCTCTTCCACAAAATAATGTTGGAATCAATGGAAGTGGAGTCAGTAGAACTACTGGAACTAGAACCACGTGAGTATCCGGACATGGAAGAAGTTTCAGACATGGAAGAAAGATCTGAACGATCATTGACAAAGCCGTTGCCAAAGGTGACATTAGCTGAGTTAATATTCTTGCCAAAAGTTGGATCATCAACGGTGGACATTGATCTAGTTCTTTTGTTGATGTTGTTTTGTGACTTCATGTTCATCTTCTCTTCATAACTGCTTTCAAAATCGGAGTAGTCACTATCACTATCAGAATCATCATCTGAATTGTGGATGTCTGGGTTATGCATTTTCAAAATCGCCTCTTCAATATCATATACTTCATCTTCAATGATTTCAATGATTGGAGCAAAGGAATCTGTGATATCATCAATCAAGGCATAGGCTACCCAATCAGAAGAAACATCCATGTAATCTCTGATTAATCTGGCTCTTCTTCTGACATTGATAGGATGTGGAGTTGGTGCAAAGTGGAAAGTCAATACACCTGTTCTGAATACCAAGATGTACACATTCAATGGTTCCAACTCACCAGATCTTGGTTTGTGTCTGGAGCCTGATTTCTTCTTATACTCATCCAATTCCCTTTCCTTTTGTTGCTTGGTCATGTAGCTGTTCTTGGCTTCATTGTTTTGGTTTGTTCTTGAAGATGACTTAACACTCATTGCAGAGCTTGTGTTGTTCTTGCTTGAGCTGTTTTTACCCATGAACTTGAATATCTTGTTTCTCAAGTTTTCAACAACACCGTGGTTCTTGCTATTCTTCTTAGGACCACTTTCATTGCTGGAAACAGTGCTGAAAGAGGATCTTCTTGATCTACCACTCTTTTCAGATTTGTTATCTCTGCTATGTCTCTCAGCAACAATGTCAAATGATCTGAAACAAACCAAGTAATAGTCCTTGAACAATTCAACCTTTTCTCTTGCTTCTCCAAGGAAAATATCTTCAGCAGTCAAAGGATGGATACCAAAAGACTTGGAAATGACCTTCATCTCCTCCTCAGTAGGATTCAAAACATCAAGCCAGAATGGTGCAACGTAGTTGTTATCCTCGTCAAACTTTAAGTTTCCTTCGCTGTCAAAGTCAGATTCATCATAGTCCACATTCTTCTTGTAATGCTCACCAACGAACAAATCTCTAAAGGACTGTCCTGGTTGTAAAAGACCAGAAATAGTAGGAGAATGAACTGTGGATTCCATATCATCTCTGAAATAAGCAAATCTGAAATGCTCTGGATTATTGGAAATGATTTGCGGTGGGTATTGAATCACTGAAGAATCACCAATCAAGAAGTTTGTGTTTTCATTCATATCAGTGTTTTGCTTGGTCAAGTTTGCTGTGGAATTGCTAGCTGTCTTCGTTAGCTTTGGCATGTCAGATGTAAGAATATTACTGGCTTTGGATGCTGTTCTATCAATAATGCCACTGCCTGAATTCAACAACTTCTTTTGTGCCTTGTTGGTTAACTTCCATGCTTGGAATCTGTTGTTTTTCAAATTCTTGCTCTTTAAAAGCTCGGTTTCATTGATCTTGGCATTGCCTAGTTCAGGAACATCAACATTTGAGACCAATGGATTTTTAAAGCCTATGGTTTGTTGGAAACCTGCTACTGAAGATGACGCATTAGATTCCGTATCATCTTGTGTCTGATTAGGTTGATTTGATGAGGCATATCTGGAGTTCAAGATATTTGGAGACTGATTATTTAAGCCTCTTGCATGAATGTTGTCATAGCAAAGATCAGGAGACATCATTTTTCTCATGTTTCTATTATTGTCCAAAGCTTGTTTCTTCAGCTTATCGGTTTCATCTTTAGAAAACTCTTCCAAGACAGAAATATCCGGCCATTCCTTCTTGACACTAGTTTTCTTTCTTCTTTTATTCTTATTACGAATCGAAGAGTTGGTAGTGGTTGTCTTTGAACTTTGATAGTTGTGTATTTCATCTTCGTTGTTCTTCTTGTTGAACTTATTCTTTGACTTGTTCAAGTCGAAAATGCTGTTCATAATCTCTTGCTCGTATCTTGACCCGTCAAAACCTTTACTATTATTTGCACTTTCTATATCACTTTCTGTTTCCTTTTCAGACTTTTTGCTATGTTTGCTATGAGATGATCCAATGGACACATTATTCTCTTCATCTGAATTTATATCACTGATATAATATTCAGAGTCACTGGTGATTGGTAAACACACATCACCTAAAGAAGATGCATCTGAAGAGTTTGAATTGGAAGATGGCGGCTTAGATCCCAAATTTCCTATGTCGTTATTGTTGCTATCATTGGACTTCTTCTTGGTCAATCTCAATTCATCATATGAATTTTCCATTTGTTGATCTATAGAAGAAGAAACCTCCGGTGGATATCCCATTGAAAAGTGGCTTCTGCCTTTGTACTTATCTTTGATTTTGCCATCATTTTTAATATTGATGCTGCCATAGTTGCCTTGTGAGCTTGGATTGGCTGGTTGTTCGCTTGTATAATGTTTTTGATTCTTAAATCCTTCGTTTAAGTGGTCATGCAAATCAGCAATTAATTTATCTCTATTATCCTTGTCCACAACAGATTCAGATTCTTCATGTACAGTTTCTAGTGGTCTTTTACCGGCAGACTCACCTTTACTTGTAGGATGTGAAGATGGATTTGCTTCCTCACTCTTCTTGGCAGCTTCTTTTTGTCTCTCAGCTTTAGCCTTTTTCTTTCTCTCTCTTCTTTTCTTCAACATACTCTTTTTCTTGTTTTTCAAAACAGGTTCAGTCATAGAAGGTCTGTGATCAATAAATGTGCCGTTGACATCATCGAATGATCTTATGTATAAAGGATGTTGTTGTATAGAGAATTTATTCTTTTTAGACTTTTTCTTTTCTGAAGAACTGTTAGAAGAGCTTGAACTAGAACTGGAGCTGGAACTAGAGCTTGAAGAAGATGATGAAGATGACTCGTCAGATGAAGATTCTGAAGAACTTTCAGAGCTTTCAGAAGAAGATTCTTCACTTGTGTGACCTGAGTTGTTGCTTGATGCGTCATTATCTCCATCATTGCTTCCTTTACTTTTCTTATGACTCTTCTTTGATTTAGAAGATTTCTTAACCTTGGAAGAAGAGCTACTTTTCTTAGTCCCCTTTTTGTCAGAGCTAGATGATTTCTTAGACTTCTTGGAGGATTTTTTCGACTTAACTTCGGAAATGTTTGGCAATTCAACCATAGAAATATCATTACCGATTTGTTCCGATAAAATTCCAGTTTCTACATTGTCGCTTAACGAGACTTTTTGGCTAGGAGCTTCACTAGACTCTAAAGCTTCATTATCAATCATTTTTGAGGGTAATACTCTTTATTGGTGTTTTTGATAACTAGTTGTTTGGGTGTTTCATTGAGAAGTATTTTTTACAATACTTTGAATATAACATAGTTAAGGGTGACAAGCGGCAGAAAAAAGAAAGAAAAAATCTAATAAAAAAAAAACGTGAGCATATGAAATCACGAGTTACCCCACCTAAAAAATTACTTTCCCATTTGGGACAACGACACCAAAAACACACAAGCGCAAGTTTCTTAAAGCGCTTTTCATGAAAACAACTGAAGAAAAAAACAAATTGGAAAACAGTACCATATATCAGAGTACACAACTACTTTGTTTAACTATAGCTACCAAACCAAAACATATTTTCATACATATAATAAAAGATGTCATATGTTCCTTATACACACAACGTTTTTATTAAGCTAGGTAGTTACAACACTACTATATGCCCTGTTCCTCAAGCTCTATACACAAGTGGTGTAGGTCTAAACATCGATTCATACTACTCAAATGAAAACAACTTTAATTTCGATACCAAATACTACAAGACTGACTCTTCTGTTCAATTGTCAAATAAAGGATTAGAGAATTATACCACAGTTGAATCCTTTGTTTCCAAAGACAAGATTCTAGACTGGGAAAATGCCAAAACATTTCTAACATTAGTCACTGAACAAATTCAAAAGATCATCATTGCTAAAGATAAGCTAGAAAGAGTTGTACTAAACATTTCACTAATCTCATCTTTGAATCCATATCACTTACAAAAGTTAAGCCAGTTTTTCACTAGCATTGAATACATAACAAATGTTACATTCATTCCAATATATCTGTCTTTGCTATACAACTACCCTATGGGTAACTACGGCCAAAATTCAAGTACAGATATTCTTTCTGTTAACGATGAACAATATAAATTAGCTGGTGGGTTGGGTAAATTTTATGAAGAATACATTATCAACTCTGATTTAACTACATCATCAATTCCATCAGCTGATCCAGTCAGAAATACTTTGAACACAAATGTAATGACAAACCAAGTATTAATGCAAAATCTACAGCTGCTGTCTGGATTTTATACAAACACTGGATTTCAAGGTCACAGTTTGATTATTGATTTAGGTTTCAAGCAAACCAAGGTTTACTTTATAAAAAATTTCAAAAACGACATTGAATTGGAAACCACTATCAACATAGGTTGTAAAGATATTATAGATGATATAATAAAGCAAAACCCTTCTGTTTTAGATATAGATTATTTGTTAGAGCACGGATGGGTCAACTTTGAATTAAGTGAGAGCTTCAGCAGCTTCATAGAAACAAACAAGTCTGTTTTGAAAGGTACCTTAGATCTTAATGCTGTAGATGCCAACTTGAATGATCAAGAAGAGGAATTGGACGTTGCCAAGATCTTAGCATCTGGTGAAGTTGGTGAAAAGCCGAAGAATGCTGAAGAGGATCAAGAAGAAAAAATAACTGGTAAGAAGATCGACTACAAAATCCAACGTAACGATTCAATCCATGAATTGTTGATTAAGATAAGTGACATTGCCAATATACAAGGAAATAGTGAATTCAACAATTTGTTGACTTTCGGTAAAATGTTGGAGAATACCATTCTTTCAGGCTCCATTACAAGATCTAAATCATTCAAGGATAGTTTCTTGGAAATAATGTCATTTGAATTGACCATTGATGTGCAGAAGTCAGACAACGATGTCAACCCAACTTTTAACAAGTTGAAAACAGTCACACCAGCAGTATACTTCCCTAACTGGAAAGAAGATGCTTCTCAAGAAATTGATGTATTTAAGAAACATTACAGCAAAAACACATTTGATAGTGACATAAAAGGTGCATTAATTGCTTCCAGATATGGCTTCACTCAACTAGTATCTTATCCTGCATCAAAGGATCAATCTGCTGCAAGTTACGGTTACTCCATACACGAGGGTATTATGAACTGTAGTCAGTATGATAAATAAGTGTGAAGATATATATAAGACAGATTACAAACTATTCCAAATGATCAAGTAAAACTACTTTTTAGTTATTTCTTTTTTTTAAAAATGATTTTTCACGTAAAAGTACCGTTTATATTTCCCGCATTATTCTTCATTTAAGTTTTTTTTCCTTTAAAAATTTCATTTTCCCCCTTTTCTTTCATGATCCGTTCTCTTCATCAAGTGTAAACACAAACTTGCAATAGTTAAAACTGAAGCAGCAACCAAAAAACCATTTGTTCTTTGACTTCTTTTGTCATAATATTGGATAATAATAAACAGGAATATAGTTTATGCTAGTATAATTTTCATTTAACACATCATCATAATACCATCAAGGCATTTTCATTATCAAAAAGACAAAAAAATTTTTTCTAAACAACTTGATTTTTGTCACATAACTTAATTACTATATTATACAACATACACTACTAGACATGGAATACACCAGTTTCTACAATGACGTAGATACAAACGAACTTAAAGATCTACAGACATCATTTGTAGGAAAAAACGAACATCTTGAAGATATCTCTTACAACAGATTGTTTCAAGAGAATAAAATTTTTTTCTTTAAGGATGAAAAACATACCAAGAAATACATAAACAAATTGATCAAAAAGCCCATTAGAAGCAACCCATACATTAATCAATACAAACTAGTTGCATTTACAAATAAAACTTCTACAACATTAGCCAAGTGCACAAACCCAGGAGTGAAAATTAAATCAGCCATAGATCCTTCAAATGAGCTTATAGCAATAAAACAATTCAAGAAAATTAAAGGCAGCCATAACCAAGCTGTTTCAGGTGGCCATAATAACGTCTCTTTGAAAGTCATACAAGCATACATGAAGAACAGTGATACAACACCTGACCAAGCTTATAATAGAGTTCAATTTGACAAGTTAGCCTGGGAGTTTTACGTTTATAAACTATTGGATACAAAGCTTGATCAATCAAACCAAGTGGGACTAAGAAACATTGTCAACTTTTACGAAGTCATTGACTCAACTTTTTCAAACAAAGTATGGTTTACTTTCGAATACTGTCAACTAGGAGAAACACAATGGGAAGGAGAACTTTATGATAAATTCCTAGGTGAGATATGGAGAACCTGCCACAACAACATATCTGTGCCTCCCTTTGTATTCAAAAACTTGGTAAATCTGAGGTTTTTGTTGGATACTTTAAAAGGTCTCTCCTTTATAAACTCAAAAGGACTAGCACATAGAGACATTAAACCCAGCAACATCTTGGTTCAAAAAGATTTGAATAATGATTTTATTTTCAAAATATCGGATTTTGAAACAGCCATAGTGACTGTAGATAAGAACTATCCACACATAGACGGAGTGTCATCATCGGAAATATACAAGAAGTACCAAAACGAAGTCAATAAGTTGATAGGTTCACCTATGTTCATAGCTCCCGAGATTTGTGGGTTTGCATGTGATTTTGATGACTCCAATGCCAGTTCCAAGGACTTGAAATTGAATTATGCCAACAAGATTAAGCTGTTAGATCCAATGAAATTAGATTGTTGGGCATTGGGTGTTTCTTTATACTGCATATTACAAGGTAAAAAACCCTTTGACATGGAATTGGGAGGAACTGAATTTGAACTTTATAGAAAAATCAACCAAGAAGACTTGACTGAAGTATTTAAGAACAAGGATTCTTATGGTAAAGTTTACGATGTTACTGCTGTTAGGCCAGAACTTTCGATTGAAGAACAGTTAGACGAAGATACTAGAAAGATGTGTGAAATATCAACCTTTTTATTGTTAGAAGTTTGTGATCAATTATTAATCAAGGACAATTCTTTGAGAAAGTCAGCATCCGAGCTTTTATCTTCTTATAATGTATACTTCAATTTTATTGAGAACAGCTTGAACAAGCTGGTTGAGAACAACATCAAACAAAATAGTGACATGAATAAGGACATTTTGAATTTAGTAAGAAAATCTCCATTCAAATTAAAAAGCAATTCAAGTCTTTTATCAAATAGTTCATACTCTAATTCCGGAGAGTCCTTGAACATAGTTGCTTCTCCTATCCAAGCATTGCCAAAGGCTTCTTCCATAACCAAAGTGAATGGCAGTGAAAACACAAGAATTTCATCTATCAGAAGCACCAGTGGTAAGTTCAAGAAGATTTTCCAGATCAAACCCAGAGACACATCATCCAGTGATATTCTGAAGACACCTGAAAAGAAGCTAGAAATTTCACTACCATTATCCCAACAGTATTTGTCAATGGAATCTCCAAATTCACCATCAAGTATTAACAAGACACTGTCTTCTGGATCAAACATGGTGATGCATTCACCAGCTGGAAATGGAAAATACATTGATCTGAAAAGCTTCGGGTCATCAGAAACACCTAGCAACTTCAACTTGAAGGAAGGGTTTGCAAGAATGAACTTGAACAACAGTGGTTCATCCTCGCCATTTGGCTCTGAAGAAAACGGAGCTGATGATGGGTTAATATCAATCACATCAACTGAAAGTGAAGATGACGAGTCTGATGATGTGGATGATTATTACGGAGGTAAGGAAGACTATGCTGAATTAAAAATTGACAACAAGAAGGAGATGCCACAATCGGGCGGAAGTTCTAAGCCATCAAGTGCAGCAACACAGTATGGATACAACAAGTTGAATCTCGAACAAGAAGAAGAGGAGGAAGAACATATTCACATAGTAGCACCAAAGAGATCTTCAATGAGATTGAAGACTGTTGAACAAGAAGCACCTAAACATGAATCCCCGGTGGTCAGCTTGAAGCCAAGTGCCAAGACCATTGATTTCAAGAAGTTTTTGAACAAGGAACAAGGAGAAAACAAGAGAACGAAGAATAGATTAACAGTGTTGAACATCAGGGATTCGATATTGAACTTTGAAAACATAGATGCATTGAAGAAGTACTTGAATTTTGCAGAGAACGGTGAGTATAATAACTAAGGATACTTATTGTTTGTTACATTCCCGGCTGTTTTTTTTTTATAATTTAATTAGTTGTTTTTTTAAAAATTTTGGATACTTTAAATTCTTTCAAGACACCACCAAAAATAGAATTTGGATGAGGCAAAAAAGGCTATTGTTTTAATTAATACATTCTTATGCTTTTGGGAGATAAGGAACATTTTGTTTAGCAGGAATGTTTATGAATTTGAGGAAACGATAATCTAGACTTGACTTTTTCATTTCTTTGAGGAATTTGCTATATTTTTGTTTATTTTGGCGTTGAGTATGATGGTGGATGTTAGCTACCACAACTTGATCAAACAACTGTCAAAGCTGAATAATCAAGACAAGCAGGATTGATCCAGACATTGTTTAGGGCAAAAAATATTATGATATACTGGTAGCTGTCTTAATTTTTTTTCCATATAACGGTTTTTTCTAAAAATCGTAGCTGATTGTTTCAGATGATGAAGTGAGAGTGAATAATCACACGTATAAAGCGTGCATTGGCATAATCTGCAACGTTCTATATTTAGTTGCCATCCACCACATTATCCTTGAGAACCACACAATCATAAAGCATACTGGAGGGTTATTCTTATATTTTTTTTCGAAATAATTTTTACTATTTTTTTTTTGCATTCTGCCTTCTTTTTTTTTCTCTCTCTTTGGGAAAGCTGGTGCTAGCTTCTACAATTTTTTTTTTGGTGTTTGAAAAAAAAACTAACTACCCTTGTAATTGAAATCACAAACCCCAAAGGGAGACTGACTGAAATCATCTCACACTAACAGCTGTATATGACACACCAATCATGAACAGTGATCACGAGATAAACATCGACAATGCTTTGAACTTTCTTAACTCGCAAATTTCAAAGTTTGAAAAGAAGGTCAATAACCAGAGCAAAAGAGACTCATATCTCTTACACACAGAAGCTTTGGGTAACAAAACCTTTGACATTAGTGAACGTGAAGATGATGACTTTGAAGAAGATGAAGATGATGTTATTCTGAACATGAGTTTTGAAAAACAACCAAAGAGTTCTATTTTTATGAAGCCTTTTGACCAAAGAGATATTAAAAGTGATAACATACTGCCCAAATATACACACAGATCAAAAACAAGTTTGACATCAAATATTTTGGAAAACTCTGCAAAAGATATTGAAACTGATGCTTTTTCTGTAAATGAAAAGAAGGATTTTAAAAACAATGGAACCAGCAATTCATGTCTGTTTTCTTCCAACAATGATAGCAGCTTGACATCATTCAAGTATATGCCAAATATCAGCAGATCAAATGTAAAACCCAAAAGTGCAGGAAGTCATGGGTACTTAGACTCTTCTTATGGTCTTGCTGGAACCAGTAGTAGCAGTGCTTCGTCTCCATTTATAAATCAAACTTCCCAATTTGGCGGATCTACAGCGTTTTCAAGCAGTACATCGCCATTCAATAAGCATTACAACACGGAAAATAATGAGGTTGGGATTAGTGGTAAAAAGACGCCAACTATTTCCCAAAACTCTTTTAAAAGAACTAATTCAATCAAAAGAACCACTTCGTTGAAGAAATATACAAACAATTTGAACTTATATTTGACAAATAACAATATCGGAATTAATAATAATAGCAATCATCAAATTGCAAACAAAGCAAATCAACCAATAATGAACTTACAATCTAAATTAGAAAATGAGGGTAAAATAGATAGCAAATCAGGAACGGATTATCATAAGCAAAGAGGATCCTTTTCAAGAGATTCTGAGTTGGATACACTTGAGTTTATCAGCAAGCAACCACCACCATCGTTGACAATGCCTCACAGAAGCAGCAGTAGCAGTGGTTCTAACAATATGATACCATTGTCATCTTCAAATACTGGATCAAGTTTATACAGCTCTGGATCAAACCAATTGGGATTGTTTTGCTACAAGAGCAATGGCAACAAGACGGACTCTTTAAGTGATGATTTTGCATTTAATAGAGAGGAATTGAACAAGACTCCAATTGTGTCTATACAAGGCCATAACACTCTGATTATCAATGGCAATCATGATAGTAACAAGAAGCTGCCACCAAAGACACCAGATAGAACAAACGATTTACTTTATAAATTGAATACCGACATGAATTTTGAAGCAGAATCTATTGAAGTCATGTCTACAATGTCTCAAAACTCATTTGGATCAAGCAATTTAAATCCAAGTAACTCCATGATATTTAATAAGTATGACTTGTTGAAGATAAGTGAGCATGGGTCATCGAATTTGACATTGAGTGAGACTAGAAATGAAGCTATTTCTGAAGTTGATACACATGCGGATCAAGCTTTGAAAAAGATTATCCATTTGCCAGCGGTAACCACTAAAATGGAGTACAACCAAGACGGAATTGCATTGTTGAACACCAATGAGATGATAAGAATGATCACTGAGAATGAAAAGAAGAAGACGCTGATTGGGAACGAGTTGCTTATTATAGATTGTAGATTCCCACGCGAGTACGAACAAGGTCACATCAAGGATAGTTTGAACATTTATGATTTTGAAAGACTTTTTGATTTCTTAAAGCATCTGCTGACAACTAGCACCAACAGCCAAATGACACAATACAAGATTGTATTTTATTGTGAATTCTCACAGTATAGATCACCAAAGATGAGTAAGTTCTTGAGAAAGTTGGATAGATTGATCAATATCAAGTATTGGCCTTACTTAATCTATCCTGATTTATTCATTTTGAATGGTGGGGTATACAAATTCCAAGAGTCAAACATGGGCTTTATGGAGGGTCAGTATAAGAGCATGACTGAAAGCTATAAGGACCACAACAGTGAGTTGGATGATCACTTGGGAGTGTTCAGAAAACAAGTTTCTGGCTACCTTGGTGAAGATAATGATACATCTAAAAAGAACAATGACCATGATACTTTTGATAACATGGTTTACTTAAAGAATGATCTTATGGATTGCATTGAGCATAGAATATAGAACAATGTGTATATATATCATTATTTGGTTAAAAAAAAGAAAAAATTTGTAACACTTAAAGAACTTTGAGATACTTATCTTTGGACATATCGTTGTGACTACACTCAGTTGTTTAAACGCGATTATTAGCCTTTTCCCGTCATTTCAAAAAATTTCGCTACTCGATTTATATCTTTCTCACATCCTCATGTAAGAATAAGAAATCAATCAAATACAACCATACAATTCATTAACATGGTGTATAACAGAAAAGCAATTACAGCAGCTTTCACATCAATCCCTATTTTATGGTTTTTTACAAATAATGTCATGACGATAGGCAGAATACAAGGGGAATCAATGGCACCAACACTTCATAATGATGATTTTGTATTGATAATCAAGAATCGTTTCAGAAAATTGTTTTTTTCCAGAAGCCTTCAACCAGGGGATATTGTATTTTTTAAGAGTCCTCAAGATAACGTTGTTTGCTGCAAGAGAATAAAGTTTGAACAGCATCAAACAGTTGATATGATAAACGAGAAAGCTTTTGATGAAGTCCATGTCGTGCCTAAGAACCACTTCTTCATGGTTGGAGATAACCTCAATAACTCCATAGACTCCAGGAAATACGGATATGTTTCTAATGGGTTGATTGTGGGGTATGTGAATCAAACAGCTGGAGTTATATGGCCACCAAATAGATGGTTCTCCAAGGTATAAAGTTGTGATATGTAGATTTTTGAAAATTTTGGTTTTGTGATTGATGCACGTGACTAGCGCCAATATTTGCTGGGTCTTTTTTTAAAATGTTTTTTTTTTTTTTTTTTTTTTTTGCTGTAAGGAAATTTCAACCTAAAAAAATCAAGTGTGATTTTTAACGTGTAACAAACCTTAGAGTGTTAGCTATATTTAGTTTGTTTTTGTAGATATGAAATCTACTACCAAACACCTGGAAAAACCACTGTTAATAAATATATAATAGAAATATGAGTAATGACAATTTGAACTTGATCACTGTGATCAAATACCTACAGGATCAATACACCTTGAATGAAAGAAATAGGCTTAACTATGAACTTCTCTTGAGAAGTAAACAATTACAAAGGGAAAAGAGTACTTCAGTTGACAACATAAATCAAACTTTGAAACAAATTCATATTGATAATAACAAGTTTGGTGAACAAAGTGAGATTGACAACATTATACAAGAAACTAAATTCAAGCTATCAACTGCCATGAAGGATTTAGACATGATTTTAGCTGAACAAGATTTCAACAGTGATCTAACATACAAAAAAGAGGGCAGAAATTCTAACTTGACAGAAGATGTTGACGAGGAAAAGGCCTTATTCACACCATCACACTTTTATACTTCTAACATACCAAATGTGAACAAAGTTATATTAAACGGAAACAATTTATTCTTAATTGATTTTGACAATGGATTCATTGAAAAGAGAATTATAGATAACACCAAAAAGAAAATACTTCTTGAAGATCAAAATGAGGATGCATTCTTAAAAGATTCAAGCAATTGTTGGTACAACAACAAATCGGACAATTTTGTTTGTACCAAGAAAAACTCCTTATATGAATTAGAAAAGAGAAATGAAGTTGATGTATCCAGAAAAGACAAGTTTTATAATTTTGGTGATTTTTGTGATTTCAAGTATACAAATTTTGCATACATAGATGATGATTACCAAACCATCAAGGTAATCAATGTGAATACCTCTGCGAAGTATGTAATTGATTTAGCAAAACATGGTGTTGAAAGAGTATTTGATTTGAAATTCGGTGTAACAGAAACATCTATTCTAGTTATGACTGACAAATCATTCTTGATTGTTGATTATGTTAAGGATGTTGTTTTGAAAGATACCACAACTCAACTTGTAGGCTCAAGTCCGATCAAGCATGGAAAGATAACTGTTTCCAATGATTTGAGCTACCTTGTTCTATCTCATGTTTTGCATAACCACATAATAATGAATTCGATTTATTCATTGGAGAACTTCAACTTATTGGATTGTGAACACAAGGTGTATGGAGTTAATGATGTTTGTATAAACATGGTTGCCTCAAGTGATAAAATATTCTATAGGTTTGAAAAGCAGATACAAATACGTCAAAAAGATGGTATATTTATAGGAAATATAACATGGGATGATGACAAGTTGTTCAGTGATATAGTGGTGGACAATGAAAATCATTTGTATCATATTTTTAAGAACTCCAAACACGAAAAGCTGCACATTGAGGAGTACAATTTGTGATAACTAAAAAAAATAAAATAAAAATGCTATTCTAACTTGAAAGGTAAGTAAGATATCGTTATATAAGAAAGATGGTAGATTCTTTATAAAAAAGAACAAACCCTCTTCTCCAACTTTTGGAGAAAATTTGTTATTTGTTTGAAAAAAATGATTATATGATAATATTTTCTTTTGTTAAAAAAATGTAGACTAATGTCTTATTAAAACATAACAACTTAGATCTTTTCTTGGACAACACCGTGCTTCCAGATACCAACGAATGGGGTAGTACCGTCTTCTCTGTAGTTTAATAAGACTAACATACCATCTGGGTCCATGGATTCACCAGTGAAGAATTCCCAGTCCTTGAAAGAACCAACGATCTTCTTGACGTAAGCTTGGGCACCCTTTTCGAAAACGGCGACGGCTTCTGGGTCAGTTTCTTCTAATTTCTTCTTGATGGTCTTCATGTAACCCTTGATGTAAGTTAAGAAGGACTTCTTGTCGAAAGCGGTTTGTTGTAATCTGAAAGAGTAAACAACGTTGTTAACGATTTCAGCACCTTCGTCTAAATCTTCTTCACCATCTTCAGCGGATGGGTTGGCACCAATGTCAACACTGTCACCACCGATCTTGACTAAGTCACAATCAGCTTCGTAGATGACACCATCAACTTCCTTGACGTCGTAAGCATCAGATAATAGTTCATCACCAGAGATAATATCCTTGTAAATAATCATTTTGAGAGTATGTTATGTAAGTTTAAGAAATTAAAAAAAGGTTAATTCTAACTGGTTGTTGACTGAATATCTTCTTTGATAAACTATTAAGTGTTCAAAGAGTGAAGAAGTGCAAGAAAAACAAACCAAGCTGTAGATTTCCTTGCACATGTTAAAAAAAGAAGAAAATTTTTCTCCAAAGGAAGTTATTTTTTTTCCCACCCAAAAGGTCCTGTGGGAGAACACACCCGTCTGGGATTGTATTTGCAGAACAAGACGCTTAACATTTCCCAATTGGGCAATTGTTCTTTAAAAAAAAGAAACGTTTTTGTTTAAATGCCTTAGCCATTGCAAGTCACGTGAATAAAACACTATCCGTTATCTACTCTTATCAAGGTCTTACTTTAATATAAACTTCGATACGTTGTCTACAGTGTCTTGCTCAGTATCCATCTTACTTAAAAGCTCCTTGTTACTCACAAGATTTGTATCCACCAAAAAAGGAATGTTGTAGTGTTCACTCTTAAGCCATGGATAACGATCACCATACTCCAATTTGATATATTTTGACAGCATTTCAACATTCTTCTTGGTCATCGCATACACCATGTTTCCCTTGATGCTCATATCCTTTTCATTTAATATAGAACCAATTGTGACTATCTTCTTATCAGCCCTTTTCCTCAGATTTTGTTTGAACCAAACATTCAGCAAATCACTCACAATGTTGATGTATGATATGATATTAACATTGAACGTGGCATCCACATCTTCTTTCTTAATGTTGTATATGAGAGAATCCTTTGATACAGCATGGTTCAAAATTATCTCGTCTATGTTACTACTTTTAAAAAAATCTTTCATAGTATTATGACTTTTCACCAAAACTGTATCATTACTTTGTATTGCATATTCATCAAACTGTTTTGTTTCAGCTTTATTGAAGTTTACAACAATTCCTGATATCTTAACTTTTCCATTAGTGATTTTATTCAAATTAATTAACCCATTAGTTAAACTGTTTTTTGTTGACCCGTGTATTATCAAGTGTGTATATTTTTTAGTTAATCCATCTTCAGTAAGTATCCTTTTCCCCAATGCATGACCTAGACCTTTACTTGATCCAGTTATGAGTATATTTTTGTTTAAAATAGGAGATAGTTTGAACATGTTTCTTTGGGGGATTGACTTGATATAAACTTAGATTTTTTTTTTTTTTCACCAAAAAAATGGTTATCCTCGATAACAAACTAACAATTCAAATAAAGAATATTAAATTCAATTAGAAAAAGTATATAAAAAAAGGCAAAAGCTATTAAAAAAAGTCCAAAAAAAAAAGAAAGAAAAAGAAAAAAAAGCAAAAAAAAGAATAGCCTGAAGAAACCATTGACCAAATCTCTTAAAAAAGTGCTTATCTTTTCATTCAAAGAAAAGAGAACAACCAAACACTCTTAATAGATTAAGCAGAAACCAAAAATGGTCTTTCATATTCTTTTTTTTTCTTAGTTCAAATTTTATTTTTAAAAACCTACATTCATGAAAAATTATTACATTGAAACTTCCCCTCTTTTTGGGGAACTACACAAACACCTTAGTATTGGTTGTAGTTTTGGTTCATGTTGTAATAGTTTTGTTGGCCGTAAGGTTGTTGCATTTGTTGTTGATAATAGGCGTATTGGTCTTGAGATTGAGACATATCAGCACCTGGTTGTTGTGGAGTTTGTTGTTGATCTTCTTGACCTGGCATTGGTTGTTGACCACCGAATTGTCCATATCCACCATATCCTGGGTAAGAGTTTTGCATGAATTGTGGGTATTGCATGCCCATCATTTGACGACCACTGGCAAAGTCATAAGTTGGTTGAGATGGTGATTCACCTGGAGCAGTGTTTGGGGCAGTGCTGGTAGTAGCAGAGCCTGGTTGTTGTTGCATTTGTTGCATTTGTTGAAAGTGGTTGTAAGCAATCATTTGGTTGTACATGGCCATTTGATCAGCAAAGTTGTTTGGGTACATTTGGTATTGTGGCATGAATCCTTGGTTGTATTGGTTGTAGTTTGGAGCACCATTGTAACCAAATTGTTGAGAAGTTTGTTGGAATTGAGAAGATGGAGTACCAACTTGAGGTTGACCGTTAATATCTTCAACAGCAGACTTCATGTTGGAGTAATCACCCAATAGGTTAGATTGCTTTTTAGATTCAGCAGCAGATTCTGGTTGTTCGGCTTCAACTGCAGCTTCTTCTTCTTTGACAGGAACAGGTTCCTCCTTTGGTTCTTCGTATTCTTCCTTAGCTTCCTCTTGGACAGGTTCAGCTTGAGCTTGTGGTTCTTCAACAACAGGGGCTTCAGCTGCCTTCAACTTGGCTTCCTTTTCTTTCAATGCATCTTCAGCCTTCTTCTTTTCTGTTTCTTCCTTAGCTTGTTCTTGTAAGATGTTGAATTCTTTTAACTTCTTCTTGTATGTCATTTTATCAGCCCAAGTCAAATCATCAACTTCTGCTTCATTCAATACCTTAAAGTTCTTATACTTTTGTAATTGTTCTAAAGCAGATTCAGTCTTCTTGGTTGCAGGAGAAGCAGCATTAGGCTTAGAAATAGTACTAATTTGACTTTGAGAAGTAACTGGCTTTTTCAAAGAAGCATTTGATCCGGTGTTTCTTGAAGACTGAGCAGGTTTAGTGCCAGCATGGTTGCTATTGAATTTGCTGGTGGTAGGAGCTTTACTGGTCTTAAAGGTACTGTTTCTGAAGTTACTGGAGGCTGTGGTGCTTGTTGTGTTGGATGTAGCATTTGGACGAGAAGCACCTACTACATGAGAGGTGTTTTGACTAGATTGCTTACTGCTATTAGAATTCTTTTCAAGCTTTTCCCAAGGAGTAATCAAACCGCCAAGGATCTTATCAACAACGTCTTCGACGTCGCCTTTGTATTGTACTAAAGCTTCTTTTAATTCTTCTTCTGACCATTCAGGGAACATGCTCTTCAATGTTGCCACTTTGGTTTGTATATCTTTTATATTTGCTGACATTATAACTTTTATTTATTTATGTATATGATTATATTTGATTGAATAACTAAGATGTTTTTTTCAGAGTTGGTGTTTTAACAAGTGAGTTTATAATTATTATCTTTTTTTTTTCGAATAAAATTTATTAGTTTGATTAATCTATGATAAATAAAGACTGCGTTTAATAATAAATTTGTAATAATTGAGTTTAAACTGATGTGAACGTTGTTAAGTTTATGTAACTGTGAACTATATTCTAGTGATTGCTGGCTTTTTACTTAAGTCTTCCTTTTAGTTAAAGAGTATTGAACAAGAAGAAAAAAAAAGAATGGAGAGTTCTCCAAAAATTCCCAAAACGAAAAACACCCACCAAAAAATGAAAATTTTTCTTTCCTCCTCGATCGGGTGTCAAGGACTTTTGGCGGTAAAATTTTTATGACATTTTCCAGTAGCCTTTGTTTTTTCTTTCAAAAAAAAAAAAAAAACGTACGGTCAAGTTGCTGAAGTACAGAGCTTCCGTTTACGGCAATAACAGCCAAGTTACCCTGTCAAAGGCAAATCACATCATTCTAATACAGTTATCAATTACTATATCCTTTTATATATATACATGCTAGTAGCAATCAGCTAATCATTTACTATCAAAGCCTCCTCTGTTGGTTATGTCAAACTTTATGTTGTTTTCTTGAATAAACTCGTTTATGTCATCTGGCAAATCTCCTTCTTGGAACTCTTCTATGGACTTGAAGTCTTTCAACAACAAGGCTACGTTGATACATTGTGCAAACTCTTGAAATAAGAATGAACATGGATTCTCAACAGACTCTCCCTTCAAGAACTCTCCCTTATACCATTTATCTGAACATTCATTGAATTTGTTGTTTAGTTCTGTGCATTCTTTAGCGAAAACCGGCACTGGTGCTGATAAATTGGATCCCATCTTCTATATATTGTTATGATTATGATTCTGGTCTTACAGCTTACCTCTATTTTCTTTTACCACTACTAAAGATATGTTTTCAAGTTTAGTATTTCAAACCTGTTGAAGTGACTTTTTTTTCTATTCTTCTTTGGTGAGATAAAATAGCATGCTGAGCGAATTTTCACGGTGCGGCTATAAACGGAAACTATTTTTGCTAAGTTCTTGCGGGTAAGTAATACTTACTCCACTTTGTCATAATCATAAAGTCATTCTATTTACAATCTACATAAAGATCTATATAATATATATTTTTTTTCATAGTGAATATCAGCTATTTACTTGTTCTTATCAAACTCTGCTACTTCTTTCTCAGCCTCCTTGATACTATCCATCAAACCTTTAGGGTTGTTATCCTTATCAGATGCGTTTTTAAGGGTTTCTTCATCTATTTTGGCTATGGCATTGAATAAACAATCATGATACTTGTTGAATTCTATCTCACATATCTTTTCTGGTCCTAGATCATCCTCACCATCATTGGCTAAAAATACATCCTTGAACCATTTATTGAAACAGTTATCGTAATCTAGTCTAAGCTTTGTACATTCCGGTGATATGGACTCGGTATACTTTGGGTTCTGTTTTTGTGTAATCTCGTTTTTAATACTCATTCTTCTTGTAATATATCGGTTATTGGTGTATCTTCCTAAGAAGAATGTACTTTTTCAAATCAAAATATAAGTTCTCTTTTTAAAAAAAAGTTATAAAGGTGAAAATTTGAATTTATGAGAGAAAAAAATTATCTGATCATGTGAACATTTTTTTTTTCAAAGTCTTAAAAATGATATTCAAAGCACGAAACCCAAACAAACCAATACACGTTATAAGGTCTTTCAGAGATCGTTAACAACTGGCTTTTATCATTCTTATTAATAAAATTGATAAATATTAATATGAAAAGACTTCATATCACAACACCTATATTTTATCCTAATGCTAAACCTCATTTAGGTCACTTTTATACAAGTGTCCTTTGTGATGTTCAAAACAGATACTGCAACCTATACAGAAGAGATGATAACAAAAATATCACTAAATTTACCACTGGTACAGATGAACATGGTTTGAAAATTCAAAATGCTGCTTTGAAAATGAACTTGGATACACAAAAATTTGTGGACAACTTGTCATTAACATTTAAAGAGCTGTGTTTGAAAAGTAATGTCAAATATGACCGATTCATAAGAACAACCGATGAAGACCATGAAAGAGAGGTTCATAATCTATGGAAAATGTGCAAAGATGATATATTTATGGGCGATCATGCAGGTTGGTATTCTGTCAGTGATGAAACCTTTTATCCATCAACACAAGTACGTGAAGTAAAAAATAATGAACAAGTACAACTGGATGAAAATTTTGATTACAGCTCAGCTGATGAATCAAGAGAATTCATCAACACAGAAACAAACAATAAGGTTATATTTTTCAAAGAGCAAAACTACTTCTTTGATCTTGCCAAATATAAAGACAAACTGATTGATCATATAAAGAAGAATCCAAGTTTTGTTCAACCTGTCAGTTACAAAAATCAGTTATTGAAGTCATTGACAACTGATCAATTAAGTCCACTTTCCATTTCCAGACCAACAAAACGTTTGAATTGGGCTATAAAAGTTCCTGGTGATGAATCACAATCCATATACGTATGGTTTGATGCTTTATGTAATTACATGACATCCATTGGTTCACTAGATAAAATAAAAGATCCATCCACAGCTGAGTCTGAGTTTATGAGAAATACCACGCATGTCATAGGAAAAGATATCTTTAAATTCCATTGCATATACTGGCCAATGTTTTTGATGTCAGCCGGCTTACCATTGCCAAAAAGAATTGTAGTCCATGGTCACTGGCTGAATGATGGTGTTAAGATGTCCAAATCTTTAGGGAATGTTGTCGATCCAATTGACTGCATTGATAATTATGGTGTGGACTCTATGAGATTGGCTATTTTGAGTCATTCTTCTGTGCATGAGGACAACAACTTCTCAAATAACTATGTTGTTGAATCTAGAAACGCTATTTTAGCCAATAAAGTTGCCAATTTAATCAGCAGAAGCTCAAAGAAATTTGATCCAAGAAAGGCTGTTGAACAGTGGCAACCTATATTCAAGGCCAATGACGGCCAGATCACTCAAGAAATGTTTGATATGTTCGAAAAAGATTTCAAAGCAGCTGGTTTTATCAAAAATGCACTACAAGAAATAAAAGATTCAGTTGATTGGTTGGAAGCAAACTATGAGAAGTACATGGAAGCTTTTGAGTATCAAAAGGTCTTAGTAGAATTAAACAAGTTAATTGATGGTGGCAATTCTCTATTCCACAATGCCCAACCATGGGCTTTGAAGGATGAAAACTTGTTTAAGCAAAGAGACTTGGTATTGTTTTTGGCCTTGGAGTCAGCCAGAATTTACTGTTTGCTTGCAAGTCCAATGATTCCTGATTTGGCCATAAAGATACTTGATACTCTGGAAGTTCCTGAATCAGAAAGATATAACATGTCAATGGCTAAGTTAGGTGCGGGTAGTCCATATTCGAAGCAATACAAGAATGGTATTATCTTACTAACAAGAGTAAAAGAGAAGAAATAAGTAAATATTTTTTCAAAAAAGTTAAACCTGTATATAGCTTGATCAATATTCTTTTCTTCTAAACTTCTATTTGAATCAACTTATAGTCCAGAGTTTTCAGATCTAGTTGGACGATTTGTTGGGTTTTTGAAAAAATAGGAATACCAATCAATTGAACACCATTGAAGTTCACATTGATAAATTCCGGTTGGTTCCCCACTATTAACGACCTTGGGTAAGAATCTTTCATAACAAAAGGATCTTTCTGTTCATCTATATTGTATGGCATAATGTTCAGAGTATCTGGTGCAGTTGGCACAAGGTTCTGCCACTTCACAAATCCTTTTAAGATACTTGTTCTTGATTCTATATCATCGTAGTCACCGTACTTCACTATATCATTGATGGAGTCACCAGATTCCAATACTGCTTGATACTTTTCCAGATAAAGAGGATTTGTCTCAGAACAAATGAGACTTGGAGAGTTGATCTGTATTTTTCTATCAAATAGTTTCATGTTAATTGGTCTTTGAGGTAATGTCTTGTCACTAGGATCATTAAAGCTGGGGATTAAAGTCAATGAGTTGGATTTGATGGTTGTTGAAACCAAATCACTCAATATACTCAAATTGCTGTAATTAGTCAGTGAGTCACCCAAGAAGATAACATTGTTTGTATAACCAGCAGTAGATGCACCAGCTAAGAATTCTTGTAACTTTTGAACGAGTTGTAAATTTGTTTCCTTGTTGATGTTCAACCCACTGACTATCAAGACCTTTGAATCATCATCACTTTCCAGATCCACATCCTGGCTAGGCAAAGCTTCTGGGTAACAACAATCCAACACTTGCAAGCAATTATCGATGTCAACATAGCCTCTTATACCCACAACAACACCAGTGACTAGAATATCCTTTGGTGCATTGATGTGATCAAATTTCAAAACAATTCTACCACTTTCATCTTCAAGTAAAACTTCACTGTTCTGTGAGCTATCAGCCTTGTCTTCTTCACTTTGTAGTGTATAATGAGATGGCGCTTCAGGCATGCCATAAATGTCCTTGCTGACTTGATTCAAAATATCAGGTTTGTACTTCATTTCTGTATAAATAGTTCCAACTGCAAAAGTAAGAGCGCTTGACTTTATGGTCTCCTTTGGTTGATCATGTTTGATAGATTGGGATAATACAGTTGGTTGAATGTCCAATACTTTGGCTGTTGGTTCAAGTTCGGATCCAAAGGTATTTCTTGTTTCTTTGATTATTCTTGGTTTGAAGTATGCTAGCCTGTTGTTATATATGTTGAAATATTGATTCAAGTTTCCGTTATCCTTGGAGCTGGCGTATTGATCTGAATGGCTAATGAGAGTTGAAAAGATGTTGGAATCTTTATTGTTAGAGATGATATTACTTACAGTTGAAGATGAATGATTACCATTTTGTTTACTCAAAAACTTTTCCAATAAATTTGACATTGTGGGATATAGATCATGTGTTTTTGGTTATTCTTGTCTCTTTGTTTGTAGCATTGATTTTTGAAATTAAAACATAAATTTATTTCAATTTGTTTTTTTGCTCGAGTAATTTTTTTCAAGCTATTTTTTTTTTCAAAGGAACTTTTGATTTTTCGCGTTTTGGTTTTAATCAAAAAAACAAGGCAGTTAATGGTAACATTTTTAAATTACAAACTCATTGGTAGTAACTACGATAAATCAAAGTATGAAAAAAAATATTTATAAATGATTTGTTTTAATAAATCTATATAACAATCAGCCAAACACAATCATAGAGGCAAAAACTGAGTAAAATATAAATAGTGGGTATGCAACTAATAATCTGACATTGTGAACATTCAATAATTTAGTGAACTGACCTGAACTACTAATAGCACACCAAACTACAGAAAATGTAGAAACCAATATACCTAATGTAGTGTTTAAGTTCATGAACATGGCTATGCTTGACAAAATACAGAGTGGCAAAAAGGAGTATCCTAATATGGAGCAGGTTTGCAATATGTAAAGACCTTGGTCTGCTTGAGAGTCTTTTAATTCGCTGCCTGTATTATGTGCTGCCTTGTTGTGATTGTTACTCATCAACTTTAATAGAACATGAATAGAAACTGTTCCAAACATGCCTACACCGTATATGTAACCGAAATGAAGTCTTCCTGAGTAGAAGTATAACAAAGCACCAAATAATATAACAAAAAATAATGGTCCAGCTAAGTCAACTTCGTCATTTCCTTGATGATGATCTTTGTTTTTCATTAAGATGGATTTTTTGGTATTATTCCATATCTGACCAAAGTTGATTCCTAGTTCTTCCATAAGAGAAGCCTCGTCTGAATATCCTTTTGTTGATAAGGCATTCAATAACCCTTCTGGTAATACTTCATCAATGTTTCTTGTAATTCCAGGTGCAGCATTCCCCATTGAGTAATCTGGAGTGAATGACGTGTAATTTTGTTGTGTGAATGATGGACCTTGATTCATTGTAGGTATGTGGCCTTGTGTGTTGAATTGTGATGGATATTGATTTTGTGCAGCATTTCCGTAAAACTGATCATTACTAGAATACTGATTATTGGCATATGGATATGATTGACCATTATTTGTGTTGTTTCCGTAAAATGACATTTTTTGCTGTTTATATCTATTTTTATATTACCGTTTATTTGATCTCTATTGAATGGTGTTGACAAAAAACCCTGATGACAATGATCTAGATCTGTTTGATTGATTGGTTCTTTGGGTTTTTGTATACCTCTTAATATATTCATTAATCAAATGATGTGAAAGATCTGTTTAAAAAGACTTAAGTAACACACACAAGAGATAGGAAAAAGGGAAAGAAAAATTCATATTTTAAGCCAAAACAACAAACTTTTGATGCCAAAAAAAA
>JAJMDF010000245.1:0-66851 GCA_030573475.1 Hanseniaspora thailandica (nom. inval.) | reverse complement strand
AAACATTGTCTTATTGTCTTTGTCAAAGCTTACATCTAGCATCAAATCGTCATACCTGGCTAAATTCAAGTAGTGCTTTATGGATAGAACATTTTTCAGTAAAGCTATCTTAGTGTCGGAAATTCCCTTTTCAAATATTTTTATTTCTATGTTTGTCAAAATTACGACATACTTTGGACTATCAAAGCAGTTGATTATGCTTGACCAAAATTTAAATTGGGAGATCAAGACGGCCGTTTTGTTTGTTTTATTTACTGACACAATCTTGGTATTATCTACCACAAACAAAGTGTCCTCTGAGGGACCCAAGAGGATGCTTTTGTAAGGAAACTCGATGTTCATAGGATCAAAGACAACTCCTTTAAATGCTAGATCGTCATCTAAACAATTTTCTATTTCAACAAGGAGATTTGGTTCTGTTTCATGACTCTCTATCTTGCCAGAGGTATAGTTCCCGTATCTATCAATAATCACAAAATGATAAATGTTTTCTAATCCGTTAATTTCTTTTTTGTAAAACTTGATGTCTTTATAAGCTGAATTTTGAAATCTGGACTTTCTGAGAAGATTAAATTTATAGGTAATCTGGTCTTTCAGGAAAGAACTGTCAGTGGGAGTGTAAAAAAATTCAACGAAGAACATATCACCACTTTGAAGTATGCATGAAATCAATCCCAAGCTATCTCCAGAGTCATTAGATGAGCTGAATATGTTGATTATCGATGATTTCAGATATAAAGATATGCCGTCATTGTTTTCATCGTTTTCCCGGTCAATCAATTTGAAGTTCAAATATCCATTTTTAGTTGCTATCCCAGTTAGCTTAACTTTACTATTAAACAGTTGGACTATATTACTGCATATGTCGTATGAAGGCTTTGATGATTTGTATAGTAAATAGTTATCACTTTCATCATCAGAGGGTTGGTAGTTTCCATCTTCAACGTATACTTCACCATCTGAGCTATCTTCGTTGTCATCATCTGAATTATTGGCAATGTATTTCCTTTCCCTTTTTTCTCCTGCTGTTAGTTTGTAGTACTTATTAAGTTGTCTTTTAGAAAACCGATGCTTTTTACCCATATGGCGTTTTGTGTTTCGATCTGCTGTTTCAAACTTTTCATGTACATTGTTTGCAAAATCTGACAGAGGAAAGAGTGTTTTAGCATTGATTTTCAGTTCTCTACTGTCGTTTGTGTTCCGGCTGTCATGCAAATCTACTTCATCTGCAAACCTGTGATTTTCCACATTATATGTGTCTATGCTTCTTGTAGATACACCATCGTTGTTGTATTGGTCTACATTGTAATTGTAACCATAATAGTCAGCAACATTCCCGTAGAAAATGTTTTGAATATGTAGAGTATTGCTTTTCTCATATTCTTCTTGAAACTGATCTATAATCTGAGTTTTCCTTACAAACTTGGTATTCAGTTTATTTATATTGTTGCTACTGCTCATCTTGCAAGTCAGTAATACGTAATGTTTCTAAATATGAAATTGCTGATGACCGTAAGGGGCGTGTTGAATAAGATAAATTTGTTCTCCGTATAAACTGATTATATTAAAACAATAACACGCATATATCAAATTAAAATTCCGACTACTAATATTGACAGGAATGTCTTGTTTGGTTCTTGTCATCAGCCTAATCCATTAACTAGATGACTTTAAAAACATACTCATCTGATAAACTAACTAAAATTGAAAAAAAAAAAAAGAAATGAAAGGTCAAAGGAATTAACGCGCACATCGATGGAATTACTACAAAGCTGAATTTCATTAGAAAAAAGTTAGGCATTCACTGCAAAAGCAGTTCTTATCATGAAAGAAATCATTAAACTTAAATAATATATAGTGTTAACGATTGGATAAAAATGAATTAATCGTAGTTTTCAAATCTTAAGTCCCAATCGATAATAGGGCCCAATTTAGGTAAAACTTCAGCAACGCTTTGAACATCTTTGTCACCTCTTCCTGATACATTGATAACAATGTGTTCATCCTTGGACATCTTCTTGGCAAGTTGCATACCACCATAGATAGCGTGAGAGGATTCTAAAGCAGGAATTATACCTTCTAATTGAGACAAAGTCTTGAAACCCAATAAAGCTTGTGCATCAGTGGCAGCAACAAATTCAGCTCTACCAGTAGCCTTCCACATTGCCAATTCTGGTCCTACACCAGGGTAATCAAGACCAGCAGATACAGAGTGAGTGTCGTGAATTTGACCATCATTGTCTTGTAAGACATATGTCTTAACACCGTGGAAGACACCAGGTCTTCCTGCTGTTAATGTGGCAGAGTGATAGTCAGTATCAATACCGTCACCACCAGCTTCAACACCTAGCAACTTAACATCCAAATCCTTTTCAAATGGAGAGAACATACCGGTAGAGTTAGAACCACCACCAACACAGGCAACAACAGCATTTGGTAACTTGTTGTTGTTTAGTTTTTTGAAATGTTCCTTGGTTTCATTACCAATAACAGATTGGAAAGTTCTGACTAAAGTTGGGTAAGGATGAGGACCAATAGCAGAACCAACAATGTAATGGGTAGTATCCAAGTTAGTAACCCACTTTCTGAAGGCTTCGGAAGTGGCATCTCTTAAAGTCTTGGTACCATTGGTAACTGGAACAACGTTAGCACCTAAAATCTTCATTCTGAAAACATTCAATGCTTGTCTTCTACAATCCTCGGCACCCATATAAACGGTACACTTCATACCAAACTTGGCACAAGCAGTGGCAGTGGCAACACCATGTTGACCAGCACCAGTCTCAGCAATAATTTCGTTTTTACCTAATCTTTTAGCAATTAGGACTTGAGCTAAAGCATTGTTAATTTTGTGGGAACCGGTGTGATTTAAATCTTCTCTCTTTAACCAAATAGTGGCACCACCACAATGTTCAGTCAATCTTTCGGCTTTGTGTAAAGAAGATGGTCTACCAATGTAATCATATAAAGATCTGAATTCTTCCCAGAAAGTTTCATCAGCAACACACTCTTCAAAAGCAACTTCTAATTGCTTCAAACAAGTGTATAAAGCTTCTGGAACATATTGACCACCAAAATCACCAAAAGTTTGAGAAAACTTTCTCTTTTCTTCAAAATCGTAATCCTTCTCGTGTAAAGACTTAGCTTGTTCAAGTTCTTCTTTGTGAATAGCTTCATATTCTTCCTTAGTCAAAGCAGCATGCTTTTTGGAACCTGCTAAGATTTCTTCAGAATACGACTTGATGGAGTTGTAACATTCAGTTGGGTCTTCGATAGATGTGACCAAATCAACAATCTTGGAACCAATGACAACACCATCAGAAACTGTACCAACATCTTCAAAATGTTGTCTAGTGGATACACCGAAACCAACGGCTATTGGAACACCGTGACTGAAAGATCTAACTCTCTCACATAATGACTTCAAGTCATTACTGTTTGCACTTTTACCATTGTTGACACCAGTGGTACCCATTCTAGAAACAACGTAAATAAAGGCATCAGCCAAATCACCAAATAATTTCAATCTTTGATCAGTAGTACTTGGAGCAATCAACGGAATTAAACTTAAAGCGTTTTTAGAACATAGAGTCTTGAATTGGACAGCATCTTCAGGAGGTAAATCAACAACAATGAAACCATTGACACCTAGTTCAGCACATTTCTTAACAAACTTTTCTTCACCATAGTTCAATATAGGATTGTAGTAACCCATTAAAAGAATAGGTAATGTTACACCTTCTTCTCTGGCTTTTTGAACTAATTCCAAAACTGTATCACAAGTAACACCGTTTTCTAAAGCTTTGGTGTTGGCAACTTGAATAGTTGGACCATCAGCAATTGGATCACTGAATGGCATACCTAATTCAATCACATCAACACCACCATCTTGGAATCCTTTTAAAATTGGGACAGTAGATTCGATATTTGGGTAACCAGCAGTTATGAATGATACTAAGGCATTTCTGTTTTCGTTTTTAGCTCTGTCAAAAGCTCTTCTTAATTGTAAAGACATTGGTTTGATGAAATGTACAATTAAAGATTAAATGTTTTTTTTTTGGTCAGATCAATGTTGAACCCTTTATTTGTAATAGTCATTTGAAATAATCCAGAGCTTTTGAGAGGAAAGTGGAAAAAAAATTTCAAATTTTCGCTTAGACGACGATTTACGTACTTTTTTGTCGATGACTCTTTACACAATTTCTCCTTTTTTTTTGGCGAAATCGGATATAAAACAGTGTTTTAATCAATACGTTCGAAGTGAACAGTGTATAGCTTTCATTGGGTGGTGTTTGTGAACAAAATACTGATGACCTTAGTAACTGGTGCAGTTTACAAAGTTGAGCTGTTCTGGGTGCTGTTTTGTCACATTTTGGTTGTAAGTGTTTATGCAAATAAAACGGTGAATTAACAGGATCAGTATTTCATTTCTGTATGCACATGTTGAGCTCAATGTCAAGAGCATATTCAATATACAGACAAATAATTTTGCTGGAATAACACTTCTACTCTTATTAACAATGAATACATTTTAAGTTATAACATACAATGAAGTATTTTTGTTTTATATATATAAGCAAATGTAAACTACTCAAATCTTTTAAAAATAATTTATATAAAAAAATTTGACTTTAATTTGTGTTTATTTTGATCTATTACATACAAAAATTATAATTTAGGCTGGACTAATTGATCCGCTTACTAATATAAAGATTTAAGTCAGTTTGTTAAGTTTTATTGGCATTTCTTGAATTTCGACCTTTTGTTTACAGTGTAAACAAACTACCACTAGTTATCTTGGCCCGGATTTGTACTTCCGAGAAAATCACGTGAAACACAACCATCTTTCAAGGCTGTCAATAAGGGATTTAATCATTTAAACAATTAGCATAAGATATAAAAGTGAAGTTTAAAAATATATACTCATCTTAAAAACTTTAAAGAGTTAGCAATCTGGTCAGTACTATTTAGAGCCCTTGTCTTATTTTTAATTTCTATTGATGACTTAGGACGCATGCTTAAAGTCGTGTTTGTTGCTTGCTTCTCAAATATTTTCCAAAATCTCAATGTTTCATCTCCTGCACCAGAAACAACAGTAGTTCCGTCGCTAGATAAAGCTAGATGCAGAACTCTGAATGTGTGTCCTTTCAAAATAGCAATTGGGCTCAATGTTTCATAGTCCCAACATGTCAAATGGAATCTTGAGAAACCATGTGAAGTTATAATTTCATTAGTTAATTCAGACCAAATAATGTTACAAATCTGAGAGCCTGTGTCTACTTCCTTAATCTTGGTTGAGTTATTGATATTCCAAATTTTTAGGTACTTGTCAGCAGATCCACCACCTGTTGCTAGCACACCTCTAGTATGAGGTGACCAAGCTAATGCTTTTACTGCTGCAGTGTGTTCATTCATTTTGTGTGTTGGTTTTGGATTGACATTATCATAAACAAACACTGCATTATCATTACCACCACTAGCTAGTTTATTCTCTGCTGTATTCCATGCTAAACCACACACTTCTTGCAGATGAAGTTGGGAAGATGATATAAATTGTTCACGAGCCCTTAAATCTCTATGAAGAATCTTGGAATCTCTTGAACCTGTTGTAAGAATATGATTGTTCCACGCAATAGACCCAACTCTATCAGTATGGCCAGAAAATACTCTTATCGGCTTATTTGTCTCCATATCATAAACCTCCGTAAGACCATTAGACAACCCTAAAGCTATATGTTCTCCAGTATTTGACCACTTGATGGAACTGTGGTAAAGAGAGTCTTCTTCCGTCAAATCTGCTAGTTCTATGACAGCTCCATCAGATTCATCCGTCAGGAAACACTTCTTATCCAAGATAACACCTAACCAGTTTTTTTTGGACCAGTCAATTAAGTTTAGGTAAAAGTCATCTGTTAACCCTGGTGCATCTAAAACCCTGTAAGGAACTTTAGAAATTTCTCTTATTTTGTTCAAAGGTTTTTTTAACAAGCTTTGTGAGTCTTTTCTGAGCTCTACAATATTACTTCTATTTGATTGCAGCTTGGATTTTTCCGGTGAGTCAATCAAAGAAGCTACTTGGGAAGTAATAAGGCCGTCTTTTTTGTTTGTATTTAAATATTTTTCGTATACTTCTGAGTTAAACTTGTTTTGCTTTTCTGGAATATTTTGATCTCCATTAAAGCTCAAAAGCCCAATTTTTGACAAAGGCTTTTGCTCAAATGCACTATCATAGCCCATCCCTTTAGTTTCCTCAAAAACTTCACTATTTGATTTGCCAGATTGTGTACGAGGTGCCTTTTTGTCAGCGGTGTTCGATGCTATTGAGTCTTTTATAACAGACATGTTTGATACTCCTTTTTTCTTTGAAGAATCTATCTCACTTCCAAAAATCTCGTTTTTTAGAAGAACATCATAAACCATGTTCTTTTGTCTCTGTTTTTGAATTTCAACAAAGTGCTCAGTGTAGAACTCTGAATCAATGGAATCTTCATTCAGTATAGACTCTTCATGGACGACTTCTGATTCTGCCCTCGAAGATCTATCTGCTGAGTTACGAGGAAATAAAGATCTACTAGGAGAAAAGCTGAGACGATCAGCACTTATATCCTGCTTTTTGACTACTGTTCTCAAAGATTGTACTGCATCATTGTTTAGGCCTGTCTTAGAAGGCAAGAAACGGTCATTGTATACAATGTTTCTCTTTGATGGTGACTTGAAAGGAGAAGATTGATTGCTGTTTTTTAATTTCTTTAATGGGGAAATAGATCCTGCTGCTTCTGTTGTTACTTCATCATTGAGAGCATCTGACTTCTCTCTTTTATTTGGAGACTTTTTAGGTGAAATTAAATATGTTGCACTATGTTTGTCTAAATCATTCTTGTCATCGAATATCAGTGCTTTTTTGGGCTGAGTTTCCTTAATCGATTGAGCTAAAAAATTAACACCACTTGTTGCCAAATGCTTTTCTGGAGATTTACTTGGTGTGTTTAAAGAATTTCCATTTTGTCTATAATCTGCAGAAGACGGTTTGTTTTTATTCTTTTTTGGTGTTAGCAAACTTGTATTGAATACGTTTTCTGAAGCCATAACTCAAAAATATTAAAATCTTGTAAGCAATAATGTTAATCAGTGTTACTACCAAATACAGGTTTAGTTTGGAATTTTTCTATTTTTCAAGTTTCTCTAAAGTGATTAACTTGATTCTTATATTCAAGGTTTGTGAAATTGACAAAAAAACAAAACTAAAACTCAAAAAAATAAACAAAACAATTTGCTACATGGCAAAACCGTGACAAAAGTCACGTGTCAAGAACGCTGTGGATCATTTTTATGATCTACCCTCATGCAGTAAGTACCAAAACGAAGGTGCCTTTAACCCTTTAAGCTAATGGAGATATCCAAAATGATTAGTAATTGATACTACCATTAAAGACAATTTTTGCAAATGCTGTTACAGAAACTTTCGATGTAAAGTGCAAACTTTTAGCACGATTCAACAATCACATCACAATTTTTAAATTACAAACAGTTTACTAACTAATTTGTATCTCAAAAAATTCCCATCATATATAAGAAGACACGTTTATAGAATCTTTTGCTTGACAAAGAAACCCTTCAAACTGTTTAATTGCCAAACACAAGTCAAACCTAAAACTATCAATTGAACCATTCCCCACCATACGACCTTACCGTTAACGGTTTCTGATAAGTCTCTGAATTGAGATTCTCTTTCTCTAACCAAATCTTGTTCTCTCTTTATTTCTTTTACTTTAGAGCTTAAAATATTAACTTTGTTTTGTAAGTTTCTTTGTTTGGTTTTTTGCTTGGAGTCTAAAACCTCGATATCATGTGCAACTTCAAATTGAATGTCGAATTTGGTCTTGACTTTAGCAATCCAACCTGAAGATTGAACTTGGAAACAGATTCTATGCTCACCAGAGTCTAGGGCTACAAAAGTGAACTCGCTATCAGAAGAGCCCTTTTGATGAACAACTCTATGGTAATCATCGAAAACTTCTTCAACGTCTATAATCAATCCCAGTTCATTGGCCTTAGGTGTGATGTATTCATCGGAGTTGCTATCATAAACTTCAAGCGAGTACTTACCGTTCAAGATAGTATCTTTGCTTAATTCCTTGTTGAAACATTTCTTTTCACCACCAGTTAGGTAAACGTAAAACCCATTTGCGCATGGAACTAAATATAGTAACACAATACTGAAAATTGACACCAAGCTATATTTCATTTTGTAGTTTGAGGTAGTTGTATTAAGATCAAAAGTTCAATCAGTAGTCGCAAAATATCCTTTTGACGTCTTTATTGATTTTTGGATTCCACTTAGTGTTCTTTATTTCCAATACTGATTGTTTTGACAGCTGTACCATAAACAGGAAATTGTTAAAAAAAAAAACAAAAAAAAAAACGAATTTTACAAATCGATTTTTTTTGAAAATTTCACAAGCTCTTACCCGACCCAATATTTGAAATTTTTGTTTTGCTAAGTGAAAGTTTGGCAAAATTGTACCTTTTCTTTAATGTCTTTAATTAATGCATCTACAAAAAACAACCCTGAACAACCTATACATCATGTCCATCAATTTACTTTTACATGATCCTTTTTGTGTATTGAAGGATTATCCTGAACATTACGCTGGTATAATCAGTACATATCCTTTCAAAGCTGTAGTGCAGAAGTACAATCCTACAGGTGATTACTTAGCAACTGGATGTAAAGATGGTTCTATTATTATATATGACGTCGACACTAGAAAACTAATAATGTATTTGGGGAAAAATGCATTAATTGATGATGAAAAAGGCGACGAAAATTTACAGTCAAATTGCTTGAATAAAAACCATCAAGACGAAATTATGTCTTTAGAATGGTCTCACTGTGGGAGATTCATCATATCATCAGCTAAAGACAATGAAGTCAAACTTTGGGATTTGACGTGTAATCACAGAAATATGGTTGAAAACACACAATTATCTTTTGGCACAGTAGGAGACAGATGCCATTGTAAGACTTTTGCATTTGAAAAAAACGTTTACGAAGCAAGGTTCATAAAGAGCAATCAAAATTTAGTTGTTGTTGCCACACAATCATCTTACTTACCTTTTATTATAGACATTGAAAGAAACAGTTGTGATTCGTTTGAAAGTTACTTTGCTGAATCTTCAGCTGAAAATACCCAAGACAATGATGATATAATGACTGAAATTAGAAATAACGAAAAAAAACTAGGAACATCCATAGCTCTACTAGTAACCAAAAATGCTTTGTTTGTGGGAACTTCAAAAGGTTGGTGTTTTGTATACGAAGTTACAGATCTAGGAAAGTTTATCAACATAAGTTATTTCAAAACGAGTGGTTCATCTATCAAGAACCTCTTAATCAACAACTCAATGGACACATTATATGTTAATTGCGCAGACAGAGTAATTCGACAATTTGACTTAATCAAACAAAGTATAGACAACAAAACTACATTGAATATAAATCTCAAGCACAAGTACCAAGATGTTATAAACAGATTGCAGTGGAATGATATAATACTAAGTCCACACAATGGTGACTTTTTAGCTGCTTCAGCAAACGGCGCAAACAAAGATACAGGTCTTTTCTTATGGGATACCATCAACGGATCTTTGGTAAAGATATACGAAAACTCTGGTGAGCAATTGTCTAAGATTGATTGGGATCCAAATAACATGTCAATTGCTGCTAGTGGATGTGAATCTGGTGATATATTCTGCTGGGAAGTCTCCTTGCCGCCAAAATGGGCAAGTTTGGCACCTGATTTTGAAGAAGTTGATGAACAAGTGCAGTACATAGAACAGGAGGATGAGTTTGACGAACAGGACAATGATTATTTGAAAAGAGATCAAAACAAGTTTGAAAATGAAATAACAGAGTTGGATTTGGTCACTCCTGATAAAACGGATGTTAGAGGAAACGTTAACAAATCTCACAATGTTTTCAAAATTTCCACTAACTACAATGATATCATTCGTTTGAGGAAGAACATTGAACAGTAGGTACATTCTTTAAATGATTTTTTAGATATTTAGCCTATACATATACTTTTAATACTAAAATGTAAAACTAATAGATGATATATAGCACAACCATTTTACTTTTACATTTCGTGATATAGGAATATTCAAGTCGGATTTAAGATGACGCGTGTAAATTAATCGTTGTTTGTTTTTAGGAAAAAGATAAACCTATCCTTATATTTTTTTGAAAAATAAATTAATCTGAAAAACGATTACAAAGACTTTAATTATAATCACAGTTATAGATTCTAGTAGATTCATAAGAAAAAAAGATTAGTAAACACCTACAAATATAAATTAACGTTATTTAAACTAACAAAAAAAAATCTATTCACACAAGTGGTAGAATTTAAGCGTACTTGATAACGTTCAAATCACATCACAAAAATTTTATTAACTGTGGTTGAACAACTTAAGTTTTATTTCAATTCTAGATACAATAGATAGCTAATTTTAATACTCGGAGTAATAAAACAGCTTTTGAAGATTAATTAATAATAAAAATGAAAACAAATATCAAAAACCTACAGCTTTCTCTATCATACAAAAATGTGGAATCACAATCACCTAACAACCTGAGTGATAGCACAAAATTATTGAAGAACTTCTTCTCAGAAGATACACACTTTAAAGTTAGCCATTTAGAAAGAATAAGCCTAAAAAATAAATTAAGCGATACTGATAACGATACCACTAGTCTTAATGAAACAAATAACATAAACCTAACAGATTTATATCGATGGAAACTACTTTCACTCTTGTACTCAAATATTTATAAAACTGGTGACATTCCTCCTCCAACAGTTGTGCAAACGTATAAAGAATTTTTATTATGTGGTACCAATAGCGGAAGTATACTAGTCTTTAATGAGAATGAATTCTTAATTTTGCAATTGAAAATTTCTATTCAGAGCAAGAAAAACGAAAGCATTTTAAAGATAACAATTTCTGATGATGGTAAAGTTGTAGCTGGATGTACATCCACAGGTAAAGTGGCTCTTTGGAATTTAGCAATGATTGAAGAAAATTTTAATGAAGAACTCACTGAAATAAACGAATATCAAATCATTCATCCTAAAGAGGATGTGGGACTACCTTGCTTAGTCAATCAACTTGATTTCACCAAAGAAAATAACTCGATCTTTGTGACCTATAAGTTTTTTTCTGAAAAACCATACTATGAATCTTACATTTACACCATAAAGGAAAAGGAGGAGATGAAATGGTTTTCTAAAAGCAAAGATACCTTTATTGATGCTAAAAAGATCATTTTCTCTTCGTCAAATACAGATTACTATTCTGCAAAGCTGTTGAACTTGAAACTTCAAGAGAAAGATGTGATATTTGTGGCTGTTGCACTCAAAGACGAATTAAGATTAGTTTCATTGTCAAACAGAAGTTCTCTTGTCATCAAGTTGAAAGGTGGATTTGAACAACCAGGTCTAACAAAGGCACACGAATGGTATGTTAGTGACAGCAATCAAACATATACTCTGGGATTATCGAGAAATAACACTTTGAAAATGGTGTGCTATTCCTTGAAAGAAGGCACTATAAGCTACGATACAGAACATGATTACTTTTTTGGAGAAACTATCCAACAAGCTATTTTTATCACAAACACATTGCTACTTGTAACTCTTGAGAATGGGTCTTTTTATTTATTGGACACACAAATTGGCAAAGCTATATCCAGTAGTAGGAATCAGGCCGGTTCTTTCCATACACCTTTGACTTATTCGGATACTTATGGAATTCTGTTTACTACAGGAAAAGGATTAGTAAGCGGGAAGCTTTTGTCTTGGCAAAACATAATTATGCAAGAATTGAGAGTGAATGGACCAACATCTTCACTGGATTTTTTAACAAAGATATGTGTCTCCGATAGCAACAATGTTTTAAGAAAGCTGATGAACTTGAATGATAAGACTCTACATGACAACAGAGAATTAAAGAACACGTTTATTTCATTGGTCAACAGCGCTATCAGTAAGATAGAGAAAGGAGATGTTACAGCTGATTACAGTATCTTGTTTTCAACCATTTCGAAATTGGATTACTTTTTCCACTCAAATGACTTGACAATATGCTGCCAGATGATAGATGATATAGTTATAAAAAGCTCTGAACAAATCCAAACTTTGCTTTCTCAAAGCGTTGCTAGCATTTTCTTGAATTTTGGTCATTCTGGATCTTACTTTCCCCCAGAACTGGTAAACTTTGTGTTAGAGCACAATCATTCTCATGAAGACAGCTTGAATGTAGTTGAAACAGTATCATCATTTGATGCACGTTGCGTTGATATTGACTTCATCATGCGTTACTTTAGGCAAAATAAGAATTTCAGAGCTTGTGTTAATCTATGTGCATCTGTATTTGGTGATTTAAACACACCTTTAAAGGACATGATTTCAATACTATCTGGAAGGGAAGAAGAATCAAATATTTTTGGTAAGGTCGGTAAGAATGACTATGAAAAAATTATGAATACCTCCTTATGGTTTCTTGACTTGGTTTTGAACAATGAAGAGTTGAACCAAATTGAAGACTATTCAACGAAGCAAAAAAACATACTCTCATTTCTAATTAATGCAACAACTACGTCATTGTTTGATGGTGGTGATATAGTCTATACAAAAGACGTTCATGCTGAAGAACCGTTGTACCCTTATTTGGTGTTTTACCTTAAGTTGAATGGATTAGCTTTCTTGAATATCGTGGAAAAAGTTGGGATTACTTCATCAGAATACTTTGATAAGTTACTTAACACTTTAACCACATTGCTAGATGGAAATATTGATACTAATGAAATATCACAAGAAAACATAAAACGGCTAGGGATGTTTATAACTCTGCATATCGTAGACAGTAGCTCAAAAAACTATAGGAAAAACATATTTCCCTTGCTGTATGATTCTTTAACTGTGAACAACGATTTTTCTGCTGAATCTGAGGCTGCTTTGCTTATCTTGATGGAGGTGTTTGGAACAGAAAATTTATCAGAAGAGACTATGATACAAATCAAAAATTTTGGATACCTCAAATGCTTACTGTGGGTTGCAATTGATCAAGAGAATTACTTTGAATGCATCAAACTGTCATTGGAACTTGAATTAATTACCGTTTTTGACTTTATTGAAGCATTTTACGAGACAAGAAAAGCTGATAACACAACATTATCTATGAACAGCCCTTCTTTGGATGTAAATGAACATATTGGTAACAACACAGAAATAGCAGAGTATGAGTTAGAGAGATTGATTTACGATAGTTTTGTTAAGTTTTATGAAATTGACAATCAAAAAGCAGTTGAATTGATTTACTTCTATGACTATGATATAAAGACAGTATTTGATAACATTCATGACATAAAGACAAAGATTGCTATACTTGAAGTCATTGTTGAGGATTCCAGACTTCAAGTTCCTAACTTTCTATGTGCATTTTACATTAAAAATACTTTTGAAATATACGGCAAAACAGATAAAAGTATTGAAAAGATTAAAAAATTGCTAGACAACATAACCTTCACTAGCGGAAACTTTACCGAAGTTGTTAAAGAACTAAAATCGCAGCATTTAGGCAATTTGGTGGTCAAAGTTTATAGACTGACAAATAGAATGGATGATGCATTAACTGAAACCCTAAAAGAGTATGAAATTATTTTAAAGAGCCAAAACACATATTCGATGAGAAGCTTAGAAGAACTACTGGATGAGGCATTTAACATTTGTAGAAAAGGTAACAAGAAAGAATTGTGGAGCAAGTTTATTACATTCAGCTTGAAGGTGTATGAAAATTGTGAGTTTGAAGACATTAAAGAACACACTATGGACACTTTGTCGAAAATATGCTTTGCACTAACAACTGAAAGTGTTATTGCTGCAGAATACTCAATAGTGGATGTTTTTGTGAATGTTTTGGAGGCTGGGGACTTTTTATTATCCAAATCAAAAAATGTGTCCGACTCTCTAATACATGTTTTCAAAATATTGAAGATAGAGATGCAGTTTTACAAGACAATGCTGCGCATATTCAATGAGGAATCTGAGGACTTGGCCAATAGCTATAATCTGGCTAAGCTCAAGGGGTTGCTGGCTACTTATAAACCTTGCGATGTGTGTGGTGATTTCAACAAAGGGCAGTCTGAAGATAGAACAAGATACTATAATTGTGGCCATTTGATACATGATTCGTGTGCCGACAAAAGCGGGTCTAAAATAGAATGTTGTGTATGCAAAAACTAAATCATCAAATTTATTTTTTACATAGTTCCTATATATGATCGCGCTTAGCTGTTCTCATGGAAAACTCCATTTTTTTGTGGACTCTTTTACTTTTCTTAGGATTTACCTTTTTTGGCGAATTGATTAAACACACAAACTTCAGTGTTTCCAGAGAAGTAATTTCTTCTGAAACTGTAAGTATTCAAGGCTGACAACATTATTTCAAAATAATAAAATAATAATACCAATCCCAAATATTTTAATACCCACGATCCATACCCATATACAAGTCGATAAAGTATGAAGTTTTATTATTTAATCGCGTTAATCACAGCAAACTTCATTATTGTAGCTGCTGAGTTGAAACAGAGTAACGACAATGCCAAAACGTTCAGTTCTGAGGCCGGTTTTTACAAAGTTGCAGATAGTAGCAATTCTTGCTCTAATGATGACCTCAACGCACTCTCTATTTGCACTACAGAGATTCTAAGCAGCTTGGATAATTGTAAGCCCAACGATTTGAATTGTGTTTGTTGCTCTTTACAAAATCTAGATAACGGATGTTTTGACCTTTGTTCAGATTACTCCTCTAATAACATTCTCTCAAGTATAACTAAAGACTGTGAGCAGTTGTCAGACATTGATACTTGTGAGCTGTATTCCAAAAGCAAAAATAGTCGTATGAAAAAAGTTTTGACTCCTAAGAAAAGCTTGGTTGAAGAAGAAGACTCTAAAACGATCATCAAGTCTGTTTTAAGTAGCAGCAATAACAAAGTTGTGGATGAGGAAGTTGAGAAAAGTTCTAGTGACTCCAAACCGACTATGAACTTAGACGCTGAAGAATCAAAAAGTAATTCTACCAATAGTACGACCATTAAGGTAGAAAAAGAATCTGGATCTGAAGGTCTCTTCACATCATTTAAAAGCTTGTGCTTAGCAGTACTAATAATATTAGTTTCTATATTATAATTTATCAATCTACATTTATATATTTTATACGGTGAAATACATAAATGCTTTCGTTCAGACCTGCTATTTTAAGTTTGAAAAATTGTCTTTCTTTTCAAGTTCAGTTTTCAACAATTCAATTGCATCCGTATCAGAATTATTAATGTGGATTTTATTGTTTAAATACTTCCAGTAGTACCATTTGATTCAACACTTCAGTATTATAGACCCTCGTCCATCCATTCAAGTGTTTTTTGAATACCTTCTTCAATTCCAACTTGAGGCTTGTATCCCAAAATTTCTTTGGCTTTGGATATATTGTGGTAACGGTAAGCACATACAATTTTAACTCTGAATGGGGTCAAACCTGGTTCTTTATTCAAAATCTTTGAGAAGAATTCTGACAAATATCCTGCAAAGATAGCCAGTGGTCTATTTAGAACAATAACCTTCTTGTCAATGTGACCATCAGCCTTCCAAACAGTTCTGGCCAAAGCCCAGAAGTAGGTAGGGGTGTCGTTTGTGATGAAGTAGGTTTCTCCTGAAGCTTTTTCAGCAGTGGTATGATCCAGCAACTTCTCAGCAGCTAAAACATGAGCATCTGCAACATTGCCGGCATATGTCCAGTCGAAAAGATTGTTGTTATCTCCCAGCTGGAACTTTGATTGGCCTAGTTTAGCAACTGATCTCAAACCTGGTACCAACTGACGATCACCTGGACCAAAGATTCCTGCTGGACGCAAAGCAATTGTGTAGAAATTGGACTTTGGATCGTTTGCTTTTAAAACCATACCTTCAGCAATGGCTTTGGTTTCGTTGTAGGCATCCATTGGAACATCTGGAATAGGCCAGGTTTCATCAGCATTATGTATGTCTTGACCATTAAATATAACACCAGCTGAGGATGTGTAAACAAAAGCTTTTATACCAGATTCTTTTGCAACCTTCAATACGTTTTCAGTACCTTCTACATTAACCTTTTGATATATTTCGGTCTTACCACCATGCATAGGAGAGGCAGAGTGAACTAAAACATCAGCTTCAGACTCTTTGATGGCTTTGCTGACATCATCAGCACTAGTTAAATCACCTTTAAAAAACTTGATGTTTTCAGGGTTAAATGTGAATTGTTTACTTAACTTCTCTGGTAGAGGACGAACATCAAATACACTGATCTTTGTTGAGGAGTTGTTCTTGTAGAATTGTTCTATCAAATGTAGACCTAAAAATCCCGAACCACCTATTAGCAGGACAGACTTAATATCATGAGAGGTCATGTTTTCAAACTTCAGTAATTTACTGGTGTTTTGGATTATTTTTGGATGCTTTGTTGTGTTATGAAACTTTTCTTTACGATACAAATAGATTGTTTGAGGAGTTTTTATAACAAGTTTAAAATTTTTTTGATTCGCATTTATTAACGAGGTAGTTTTTTCGGATATATGAGAAAAATTGAAAACAACATGCAGGTTTCAACGCGTCGGCATGCTGATTTAAGGAAGTTCTTGCGTTAGAGGAGAGTTTTTGACAAAAATCTTCGTTAGCTTTACTTTTTTTTATTTTTAAGTTTGGGATTCATCGTAATTTTTGTTTTATGCGCAATGTATGCAATACAGGGGAAAAATTGACAAAAAGTCGTCTAAACTTTATTTTTTCATTTTTTTTAGTTCCATATTCATCTTATAACTTTTTTTAGAAGCATTTTAAGCAATACAGACGAAAAATTGACAAAATTTGTCATAAACTTAACTTTTCGATTTTTTTTAATGGAGATTCATATCATTTTATTTTACAGACGCATTACGTGCGCTACAGCCTTAAATTTCACAATTTTTTAAAACAGAGAAAACTAGGGTTTGCTGGAACAAAACATATTCTGCTCTACAACGCTCACAGCAAAAAGCTTTCAGAGTTGTATTTCTCTTGCATCTGGTTATTTGCAACGTCTCAAATGGATACTACCTATTGCAGAATTGTGGTATCGTTAATGATATTGTAAAGCAAATGTCTCATTGATGCCTGTTGTAGAAAGCCACTTGAGTTTTCTCTGCAGCACCACACAGTCAGATTAGTGAGTCATGAGTTAACATTTGAACAAAAATATGCACTAAAAATAATATGTCTAAAAACATTTTTAAACAATTTAACAATTGTATTCAAAACTTAAAAATTAAATATACATATAAAATAGCATTTATTTATTTTTAAATATTGTAAAAATAATTTGTAAAACTAATATATTTTGTTTGAATAAAAATAATTATTTTTTGTTGATTGTTTGTTTTAAACGCATTTTCGGATTTAAAAAAAGTACAAATTAAAATAAATCAAATCATTATGGTTGTTTTAAACACTTCTGGCGTTATAGTTTAATAGCTCTATAAGCATGAAGTATGTATTTAGATCCATATTTCAGTTAGCACATATTGCACTTTTAGCTTTTCATAGATTCTCCTCGGTACCTTTTGAAAAGTGACAACATTTACCATGATCACATAATCTTGTATTTGGGTGGCAAAAATTTTTGGAGTGTTAAAAGTTCGTGCGTGAGAAAAAAGTGTAAGGTAGATTAATTTTTTGTAAAAGTTTAGAACCCAAAAGACATAGCAACACTAACCAAAGCAAAAATAAACGTTAAAGATGTCTAGTTACTTGTATGAACTAAGTGCCACTTCAAAAGGTAGTGTTAAATCTTTATATCGTGACTTAACCGTTTTGAATGATCAAAAATTGTGGTATCAACTTACTCAAAAGTTGGAAACTTTATTTTTTGATCCAGAGTTCAAAACAGATATTCCAAACACACAGAAGCAATTGATATTTGAGAACTTCGTTGAACCTATAATCAAATCTTTAGATGATACCAAGGTTACTGAGTTCTTTATATATGTGTTAAACAATGACACCGGCAAAACATTGGAAGAAAAAATCAACCTTTTGAATGCTTTGAAGGTCAAGCTTTCCGAATTAGATGAAAAGAAAGTCAACCAAAATGATGGATACATTAAGAGAATAAACTCAAAACTTATCATTGACTGTGAAATGATCGATTATAAACTTCAACTGAACAAGTTGAATGAAAGTGTTGATACATTGAAAGAAGCTCTTGAGACACTAGAAAACCCTCTTTATGAAAACTTTGTATCCATTAGAGCCAAACTATCTTATTATAAATCCATTTTGAAGCTTAACAAATACAACAAGGAATACAACGAATATTACTACAACAGTTTGTTATTTATCTCTTGTTATCAAAAGCTACAAGAAGATAAATACTTTAATAATGACACATACTTAGCTGAAACCACACTTTGGGAGAACTTCAAACCAGAACTTTACTATTCAGTATTGTTGGCCGACAAAATATACCATTTCAATGAAATCTTGGATAACCAATGGATTAAATCACAAAAGTTTGTCAATGACAGCGAAAGAAAGGATACTTTAGAAGCTTTATTAGAAAACGTTGTCAGCAAGCAAATCTCGGATGTTCAATCTTTTCAATATACAGAAAGCATTAAAAAAATATTGTCATTGACTGATGAAGCATCTAATGAACAGCTATTTACCTTTTTGGCTCAAAAGAAAGCATTAGTAAATCTATTAGGTTTAATATTTAATGAAAATGCCAACAATAAGAGTCTAGCTTTCAGCGAAATCAGTAAGAAGATTAATGTTCAAGAAGGCGACATCGAACTGTTGCTAATGAAGGCCATGTCTTTAAACTTATTACAAGGTAAAATAAACCAAGTTGATCAACTTATCAAAATCACCTGGATTCAACCAAGAGTCATGACAGGCAAGGAAATAATGGTTTTACGTGACAATTTGGTTCAATGGAGAGAACATCATTTGAGCAGTACTACTGAAAAGCTATTAGCTTAATAACAATGTCATCCGTATCTAAAAAAAACATCATCTTGCTTTTTATTTGGTTGAATCTAAAATTATATTGATATATATTGTAGTAACTAGCTAAGATTAACGATTGCCCTTGAATTTGGTGGCCAAAGTTTCAACATTGATGATAGTGAACATGAAACCAACACCATTCATCTTTTCAACACATGCTTCAGCAACTTCCTTATCGGTCATGACAACGTAAGCCATACCTCTGAACTTACCAGTCTTCTTATCTTTAGATAGATTAATTCTTTCAATTTTGTTTCTATCAAATCCGTTAAGAGGGAACAATTCTCTTCTAATATCTTCTTCAGTGACAGTTTCACTTAAGTTACTGATGAATAAGGTCTTCTTGTCTTCTTCAAGCTTTTCAAATTCTAAAGTAGATAAAGGCTCCTTACCACTTTCAATAAGTTCTTTGTTCTTGTCCAATCTTTCTTTCAACTTTGGAGTCATGAAAACTCTTCTATTGCTGTATAGTTCGTAAGTTGGAATTTCAGAACCATCCTTGGCAATATGCTTAGTTTCACTGTTAGCCTTAAGCTGTTGTTGTTGAAGCTTCTCTTGGTTCTTGATTTGTTTCTTGTATGGACAGTTGAAGTTCATATGGTCACCACCACAAGTAGCACACTTCTTGGCAGGACCCTTGCTGACGTTCTTCTTACTAGCTTCTTCCAACTTCATGGAGTCGGTGTATTCCTTACCAATTAAGAAGTTGACATCATCTAACAAACATGACTTTTCTAAGGTGGTTTCTAAAGCATTTTTACCGTATTTCTTCCAGTTGGCGTGTCTAGCTTCAATTGATGGAGATGTTCTTCTAACAAAAACTAAAGGTTTGACTTCTTGTACGGTTTTGTGCTTCTTTTGGGTTTTCAAATCAATGGAGTAGGTAACAATTTCTTTAATACCATTTTCTTTTTCGGTGATTTGTCTACGTACAATTTCCTTACTTTCTGTATCAGCTTGAGTACTCATTATTAATTATATTAGATAATTATAGGTAGGCTGTGTTATAAGTTTAACAGTATGTTTTTTGGTTTGTGGGCTCTAAAAGACTATTTTCTAAGATACTTGTTTTTTTTTCATAACCAAGTTTTTTCTTTTTTTTTCCATAAGTGTTCATTGATGGCGAAGAAAACTTCCTGTTTGAGCAGCAAAAAAACTAAAAAAATTTTCATCTTATAAGCGCTTCACAGTAAGTCACGTGCACCTTCTAGTAAAATCCTGGAAATGATACATAGCCAAGCTAACAAGTGATGTTTAGCTCAGTGTACAAGGTATTTGACTAGCCACTTAAAGGAACTCCACTAGACTTTGATGTGATATTTTCATGCGTTATGGAATGTTCTTATTGGCATGGAATGTGTACTAGTGGCGGTACCTTGGGGACACGCAGACAGCCCATATAGTTTTTAGTGTATATCTAGAATAACTGAGTGTCATATAAAGCTCACAACTCTACATTTATTAAAAATTCATTTAATGTTATTAAGTACTGTCACTTTTAATGAAGAGATCCTAGACAGCTCGAAGTGATATATTGAGGTATATGCAAACTTTTTTAGTTTGGTAGCGCCAATGTACACAATTCCGTAGATCAAGTTTTTTGTTACACTGAAAATTTTTGTTTTTGTTTGCTAAAGATAGAACTACAAAAGTGTGAAGTTACATGAAGAATCTATGATTTGAAGAACCGTAAACAAACCGTCTCATTTAAAGAAGTCATCTATATCTGAAGAATCAGTGTATAAAAAACAATTTAGGAGTCATATTTCATTGTAGAATATTTTTTTGAAATACGACACGTAACTTTGCATTAAACCATTGTTGACAATAGATAACAGCTGAGATAATTGAAAGAAATAATACCAATATAATCTAATGAAATTCACTTTACAATTTTTGTTTGCTCTATCTTGTATTTTTTCAGTTTTGGAAGGGTTGAGATTTGAGTTAGGAGAATCAAAGGAACCATACTGTATCAGAGATTTTGCCACACCAGGTCAGCTCATTGTAGTTGATATCCTGACTGATGAGGCAAGTAGTGGTAAAGAAGCCCAACTTGATATGTTTATAAGAGATACTGCAGGAAACGAATACAGAAAGAAAAAAGACATTTTTGGAGATCTGAAAGTAGCCTTTACATGTCCTGATAATGGTATTGTCGCCTTTGACGTATGTTTTGAACACACCATTCCATACAGTACTTCCAAGAAGAGTCACAAGAAGAATGGAAACAATCCAAACTTGATAAGATTTGTTGAACTTGATATAGAAATGGGGTCTCAAGCCAGAGATTGGAACAAGATCCAAGCTGTTGAAAAATTAAAGCCTGTTGAAGTTGAATTAAGAAGAATTGAAGAGTTAACTGACGAAATTGTAGATGAATTACAGTTCCTAAAGAGCAGAGAAGAAAGATTAAGAGATACTAACGAAAGTACTAACAAAAGGGTCAAGTTTTTCTCTATTGCCATCATAGTATTATTGCTTGTTTTAGGAACATGGCAAGTGTCTTATTTAAGACACTTCTTCAAGTCTAAGAACATCATTTAAGTTTTATGATGGGCATTGTATTTACTCTTACAACACTTATATAATCGAAAGAATATTAAAATTAGTATTCCAAAAGTCCCATTTTACCGAGGAGATGAGCAAAGTCAATGTATGTAACATACAATGATGAAGTACCTGAAGCTGTTTTGATCATTTTACAAACCAGGAACAGCGTGTCTGTACCTTTATGCGATGTCTTCTTTCCTTTATCGTCATTTGCATTGGCAATCTTACTCATTTCCTCAATGCTGTTTAAATCTTTTGTTGTAATCATTTGCATGTACCAATTCATGCTATCATTCTGAATAGCTTCATTTATTACTGATCGCTTATTTTCAATGTTATAAAGTATGAGTTTCCAGTACTCCATAATTATGGCTTCATTCTCCATGAATATCAGTAGTTTATGAACAAAATGTAGCAACTTGTCAAAATCGACAACATTGGTGTCTTCAATTAAAACCTGATAGACATGTTTCAGAGCCATAAGCTTATTGAACTCACTGGAAATTCCCAAATTCTCAAAAAGGAATGGTATGTAGTGTTTAAAGAAGTCTGAGCTTTCATTTTCTTGCATTATATTGAAAAAATTCTGAGCAATCTCTTGTTCTATGGTTTCATCTAGTTTTGCTTTTATTGATTTTTCTGTAGTTAACTTAGCTACATCATCAGAGAAAAATATAATGTTCTTCTCTTTCAAGACTAAGTCATTTCTCTGTTCTTTCTCAGCCATATTTCAGTGGTTTTGGGCTGAATTAAGAAGTTCTTATCGATGAAGAAACGTGCAGTTTATTAAGCAGGGGGTACCTTAAGTCCGATTTTTAAGTAGTGAGTGGCGTTTTCCCCTTATAACATACGCTACACGTTATTTTTGCCACTGAAAAAAAATTTCTTTTTTTTCTTAGGTTACTTTTCTGTTCTGAAAAATTTTGAAAACTAACTTTTCAACATTTAATTTAGTTATTAACAAGGTTGACTCTACACAACCAACATCCTTATGCACGGGAAAGAAAACATATATTGAAGTTCATTCTTTAATATCATTTCATTACATATTTCAGTGAGGGCCATTTTTTTTGACCTGAGAGTATGATTTCTAATTCTTATTTTATAAGAAGTTAGCTGATAACTTAATAATTTTTTTAAATTTTTTGGATTTATTATTAATTTTCTTTCTTGAAAGATCAAGATAAAGTTTTCTTGTTGCTTCTGCAATGAGGAGGCATATTGTCTTTTTCTTTTTTTTTTAGTTCACATTATAAGTAAGTCTGCTCTACTCGTAGAGTTCTTTCTTATAATCACTTCTCACTTGAACATTGGATTGAATTTAGTTGGCTGCATATATTAACCTTTTAGATGATGATTATGTGTAATTGATAGCTTTTGCTTACTAGTTTCCTATTTAGTTAGAGCCCAATAATAGTTTTTATATCATCAGTGTGGTTTTTGTTTTTTTTAAAGATGACTATCACATGCAGGACTTTTTTGTTCTATGATTGAAAACCTTTTTTGGGTAAACTTTTAAGTACGTTATTAGGTGCTAATTTTCTAGTTTAAATGGGGTGGTCAACTAGCTTTATTTCACAGTGTTCTGCCTATAGTGGAGAGAATTTTTGGCATTTAAAACACTTTTTCCATGTTTTTTTGGAAGAGTGTCTTTTATCACCTTTTTTATGTGATATAACAATCAGAAAACAGGCGTTTTCTGTGTTTTTATATCAAGCTTTAAAGATGTCTTTACTGCCTGTAATCTACAATCAAGGCGTGACACTGCTGCAGAGTCATTTCCATGATTGCCACCTTGTTTGAGTTTACGCGTCTTGATGTCTGCCTTGTTGCTACAAATTCCTCTTTGGGAAAGAGTGCGATTGTCCGTATGAGAAAAAAAACACCACCGTAAAACCTTGGCCTTGCACGACGCGTCGTTTTCTTTGATTCTAATTTTTCTTTTTTAATTCTACTCTTAATTTGGAGTTTTACTTCTTGTTATCTACTTGATTAAAACAAAACCAAAGAAAAAGAAACTAAGTAGAAACAGACAAAATGGTACACTTGACATCTTTATACGAATTTTTTACCAAAGAATCAGCCTACGAAACCAAGGAAGGAACCTTTTTAATTAGTAACATTAAAGCTAGAAAGCAAAATGAAACTAAAAAGAATTTTGTTTTAACCATCACAGACGGTACTTATTATGTTAAAGCCTTTTTGAAAGACGAGGCTGCTGATAGTTTCAGAGCCAACAACGACTTAAAGAAAGGATGTTGCATCAATGCCAAAGAGGTTAATGCCGTTATTATTGCTGAGAGAAAGAAATTCTCAATGGCTATTGGACAATATGATATCATTGATTACAGCACTGAAGTAAACACTGACTTGATATTGTTAGAAGACAAGTACGAAGAATTGAGAAGTAAGTCAGACATTCCTATTTACGACATGGTTGATGAAAAAGAAAACTCTCCTTCAAGTGAAAGCCCTAAGCAATACGAAAGCAAGGTTGAGCCAGAACCATTGAAAAGAAAGAAGCCTGTTGACAGATCTTTAATTGCTATCGAACTGTTAAGTACTTACCAAAACAACTGGGCCATCAAAGCCAGAGTATCTTTCAAGTCTGATGTTAAGACCTGGTCCAACCAAAGAGGAAGTGGCTCTTTATTTAATGTCCACTTCTTAGACGAAACAGGTGAAATTAGAGGTACCGCTTTTAATGACGCATGCACAAAGTTCAGTGAAATGCTACAAGAAGGTAAGGTTTACCGTGTATCCAAAGCAAGATTAAGACAAGCCAACCAAAAATTCTCCAGTTTGAAGCATTCTTACGAAATTCAACTAGACATGGACACTGTCATCGAGGAATGCACTGGAGATGATCAAGATGAAAGTGTTCCTCAGGTAAAGTACAACTTGGTGAAATTAGATACTTTGAAAACCCAAGAAGTTGTTCCTAACAACCAGCCTGGTGGTGAAATTGATGTTTTAGGAGTTATTACCAAGATACACGATCCTTTCCAAATAACTTCCAAAGCCGGTAAGACTTATGACAGAAGAAATGTCACTATAGTCGATGACAGTAGAACAGCTGTTGATGTTGGTTTGTGGAACAAGCCTGCCATCGATTTCAGCATACCAGTTGGAAGTGTTGTAGTTGTGAAAGGTTGTAAACTAAATGACTTCAAGGGTAAGAGTTTATCAATGACACCAGGTGGTAGAATAGTTGACTCCCCTGACTTAAAGGCTGCCTTCAAATTGAAGGGATGGTATAATGAAGAAGGAAAGAACGTATCATTTGAAAACATCAGCGAATCTGGTGAGTTATCTCAAAGTGCTAACAACGTTATTGAAGTCACTAGTAGAATCCCATTGAACAAACTTGTAAACGAGGAAATAGGAATGGGTGACTCACCAGAGTTTGTTAACTTCAAGGGATATGTTGGTAGAATTAAGGATCAAAGTTTCTACTATGAAGCTTGTGCTACTCCTGATTGTTTGAAGAAAGTTGTAAACGATGGAAGTGGATACAGATGTGAAAAGTGCGAAAAGACTCACGAAAATTGTTTGAAAAGATACACTCTTAACATGCAATTGATTGATTCATACGATTCTATTTGGGTTTCCTGTTTCAATGATGTTGGTGAAAAGCTTTTAGGTCACACTGCTGATGAATTAGCCGACAACCCAGAGCTAGCAAAAACTTTATTTGACAACAAGAATATGGAACCGTTCAATTTCAGAATTAAAGCCGTGAAAAGAGAATACAATGGCATTGAAAGAGCCAACTATACATTGTTAGCAGTATCCGAAATTGAATACGGAAAGGAAGTTGATCATCTATCTGACCTGCTTTCTCAAATCTAAATTGATCCTATAACTAAACAAAGAAAAGCAAACTAATTTTATTTGTATATAAGGCCGTCTAAATAACAAGATCTTTACAGATTTAAATAATTAACAATTAAAAAGTAAAGTCATTCACGTATGTTTCGTATTTTGATACGTCTATAATATCGTTTTTATTATACTCGCCGATGTGCTCTCCTAATGGGAATAGGTATACTTCGTGAGAGACATCATTTACTTTAGATTCATTATCATTATTGACATCATTTATTAGGAAAGACTCTTCATTTTTCAGTATACTGGTTTCACTGACGCCATCACTAATGCTTATTTCCTCTACATCATTTGCCTCACTTTGGTGAGAATCATCTGATGATAGAACTATCTCATCGTCTTGATCATCGGATTCTTCATCACCTAAAACCGGTCTATCGTATTCAGAAGCATATTCCTCAAGTTCATCATGATTATCACTTTCTATATCACTATAAGAAACCTCTTCTTCACTAGATTCAACAATATCATCTGTCAAAATTATAATATCTTCTTCATCTTCTATTTCATTGTATTTAACAGTATCACGATCTATTGAAGCGACTGGCTTATTGTTTTCCTTTTGATGTTTTGAAAGGATATCAAGTAAAAAATTCGCTGCAACCGAGGCTGTGCTGTTGTCTGTTACTCCATCAAAAGTTTTTGTACTGGAGCTGGGTATTTGTTGTTTGGTCCTTACGATTTTCTTTGCCAGGCCATCTAATGAAATAGACTCGTCATTGTCAATGAAAGAAAAGATTCTCTTTCCATTCTTTATGGTTAAGTCTAAGCTTGTCACACTACTTTGATTGTCATTTTCAGTTCTCTTTAAACTCAAATCATCATACAAATTCTTAATAAGATCTTTAGATGTTAATTGTGTTTGCTTCAACAAACCATCTCCATATGGACTAACAACAGAATTTTGATTCTGTGTTTCTGACTCACCCAATTGGTGACCTGTTTTGAGCAGAATTTGATGCTTAAGATTTCTAGCGACATTTTTTGCAAATATATACTTTTTGTTGACCCTTTCATATCTTTCAATAGAGCGCTCAAATTTAGAATAGATGTGTTTTATGGTGGTTTTGGCTTTAAGTAGCTTACCACTTGGGGATTCTCTTTTGAGAGCAGTCATTTTTTCCAAGTAAAATAAGAAGTTGTATTATACTCAATAAACAGCAATGTCCAAATATTTATAATTAAAAGTTATGTACCTGCGCTTTGGGTTTGCTTTATCGTTTTATCAAACGTTGACGATATTGACATTATGTTTTGCTCATAGAGTTAGAATTTTATACAAAAAAAAAAAAATGTTGAAGCTGAATATAAACATACTCACTTAAGTCCGAACAAATGGCATTGATAAATACGTTTAAAGGTTTTAAAACAACAAGCTTGCAAGCAGCAAGTCCATGGTTTCTGTCTTAGAACTCTGATCTACTTTAAATATTTCATTATTCTTTAGCCACTCAATAATGGTTTTAATCTCTGTGACATCCAAAAACTCTTTGAAGCTTAGACTCAATGTTTCTACTGTAGATTCTGGTCTCATGTATAAGTAATGACATATGTGACTGATGCAGATTTTCCAAATGGATTGCCTTATATCACCGTTTCCATCTATCCATATGTTACTATATGGAATACCCAAACCAGGAACATCTGATAATACACCCAAAGGACTGTCTTTTTGCTCAGTTAAAGATGTATCAACAATAAGCATTTGAGTATTTAAAGACTCTTCATTTTTGAGACTGTAGTTGGTATCTTTCTTCATATCAGCTTTATACTTACCGCTAAGATTAATCAACTCAAGATCGTTTTTATCACATTTATCAAAAATGTAGCCTGAAAGTTCCATTTGCAACTCTTCATCGAAGACAGGACATTTCTTCTCTGACAAGTAACCTTTTATCAAATCAGCATTTTTCTTGAATCCTTGGAAGAATGAGGTTTGGTCAAGCTTGGCAAAGCTATCAAGAATTAGATCATTCAGTTGAATACCACTATTGTTCATCAAAAGTATTTTTTTGTAAGACAAGTCTTTTAGCACAGTGTTAAGCTCATCTTGAGAGTAATTTTGAATGTAGTTAGAGAAAATATCAACATTAACCTTATGATGCTTGTTATTTTTTCCTTTTTGGTCTAGTAATACCGACTTCATAGCTGCTTTTATAGCACTATAGGTACTCACAGATGAATTTTTCGTTGTCAATCTTTTGGTATACTTTTTTCTCAATAAACCTTTGTACCTTTTGACCAAAGATGTTTTGAAGTAAGACTTTTCAGAAAAGTATAAATTTGTATTTGAACGTGGCTTACTCTCGACAGCAAACAGTTTTTTAAACTCGTTGACATCCTCAATCAAGGTCAATCCACTTTGGCTAACCTCAAACTCACTGTCAAGCCATGTTTTAGCTATTTTGACATATTCAAGATTCTCAACATCAGCTAGATCAAGTTTCTTGGCTTTAATATTTTCACCGATGAAATAACGACAATTATTCAACTCCTGGGTCAACCAACTATTGCCTTTATGCTTCAACAACTCATTTGTAAATATTTCCTTTACCTTCTTAGGACTTCTTCTGAAAAGCTTCCCAATCATTTCCCAATTGGTGTTTTTCTCTAAAAGTTTGGATACTAAACAGCATTTTAGGAATAGAACTATATTGGTTTTGAAAACTTCTCTTTCCAAATGGGGATCAGCACTTACTACACCAACGCCGCCTGCTTCTTCTGCTTCCTTGACTTGATCACCCGGTTGGCTAACTGACATGTTTTGCTCAGCCATTTCACTTAATTGATCGTCGATATGGCCAAGCAATGGGTGTGTGAAAGAGCTTTCTAATTTTTGAACAACATGTTCTTCTTTGATAAATCTTTGTTTGACCTTTTTCTGTTTCTTAGAAACTCTTTTTTCAACAGCTTTAATCTTTCTCTTTTTTGGTTTAACGGATTTTGGCGCAGGTTCTGGCTTAACATTGGACTTTTCAAACTTGGATTGCTTGGCCTTATTGATGAAATGCAAGTTTGGCTTAACTATACATTTTATACCGGCTGTTATAAAACCGTTGTTGATTAAATGTTTGTTGTTGCTTATATCCTCAGAGTCAATATTGCCAGTTTCTCTTAGATTGGTAGCATTTCTAGTACTTGTTGCTAGTCTGTCAGCCAACCCCATGTTTTCTCTAATAGATGACAATTTGTTTTTATGGAAGTATTGAACCTGTTCAGAAGTAACTACTGGAGAGGTCAAGTACAGTTGATCTTCAAACTTAAATGTTTTAATTTTCTTTACATGTAAAAGATTGATGATGTCTCTTTTTAAAACCTTTTTGTCAATGAGGTATGATACACCTATTTTGACTCTAATATCTTCCACAATTTGCTTATCAAAGTAACATAGCAAACCATTGCTCTCTTGAATCAGCTCAAGAATAGCTTGCTGTGTCTTGATTGATCTGATACTGAATCCAACAAAATCACCAAAAGATCTAGTCTCATTGGTGTTATTAGTGACCGATGATAAGTTTTGAAGTCTGCCTGACTTAACTGGCTTAGTTGTTTCATTATTTTCGACTTTTATTTTCTGAAGTAGTTTATCAGTTGTTAATTTTTCACCGGTGACAGCTTTGATATCAGTCTTATTTAGTTGTCCACTTCTTGGCCTCTTAGTGACACTGATTCCTGATTTTGGGTTAGACATTTCAATTTTTTTCTTGTTTGCTGGGCTCATGTCTGCTATCCAATAGTATTGTGAGCAGCCATCTTCATACTCAACAACTTCTAATAACCTTGGTAGTGGAATCATTTTAATTTTTTCTGCAGCAATTCTTTGATTAAGTTTGCATGCATCCAGGTTTGTGACTTCAGCTGCCACTATACTAGTTTCTTTTGTTCCGTATTTTGATTCGTAGCCCCTGTGACTAAAAATTCTGTAATGTTTAACCTTTCCTTCAAAGTCATATACTTTAACCATTTGAGAAGGACTTTTTTCTAGAGTGGACATATTTTCTCCTGGATCTTTGACCATTTGAACCATAAACTTGTGGAATGGTTTAATAAAATCAGGTGAAAACACACCATTTAAAATATCCATAGATGCAGTACCATTTACACCACTTTTTTCAACAATTGAACGAACAATAATTTCACTGTTGAATATACTATTAGAAAAGATCGCCTCATTGCTTTCAGGCAAAGATTCAAATACCGATGTTTCAAAGTATGTCGTTCCCATGGTACTTGCTTCGTCATTGGGTTTAAGCACATCTTTAAAAATTGTTTCATCATCATCGATATCATCATTCTCCTCAATAGAAACTTCTTCAGGTAAGTAGTCCTTCAAAAATTTTAAACAATAATAAATTCTGCCGTTATGGGCGGACTTGATCAAAATTCTTTCCAAATATTTGTATTTATCTAACCAGAAGTAATTTTTTCTAAAAATTTTAGCTTCTTTGTGAGTAGGCGATACACCCAGTTCTTGTTTTAAATCACCTATCTCTCGCAAGCCTTCAGGAGCAGCTTTCAATTTTTCCATTATAGCCATTCTTTCAATGGTTCGAGTGTTGAGTGGATCAATATCTTTTTTTACATTTTCAGCAAAGTCCTTATGCCATATATGTTGAGTGACTCTTGATTGTATCAAACAATTTACACTTATAGTATACTTTTCAAGTTTTTTCATTCTAGAAGGTAAACTTCTTGGGTCTTGATTGCAACTTTTGCAGAGTGTAATTCTGTCGATACCCTCTTTTGTATGTGAGGCTATTTCAAGTAGTAGTTCATAAGACTTATCTCCCAAAGTGTTTCTAGCAGCTAGCTTATCACCAGTTATTAGTTCAAACAGCTTTGCGTCTGTTAGTTCAAAAGTGTATGTTTTATATTGCTTTGTCATTATATCAGGATTTAATAATGAACTTACATCAAATCCATCAATAAACTTCATTGTATCATCCATCAAATCACCACTTTCGCTTTTAATAACAAGATCTTCATTAGAAAGAATTGTCAATACTAAAAATTTAAAATATACTTCATCTCCAATTAAAGACTCTTTCTTGAAATTCATTTTCTCTATCAAGAACTGACAAAACACTTCAAAGTGTATTTTACCTTTGTTGAATGCTAGGGCATACATGAACTTACTGCAAAGTTCAGCTGGCGTTACTGTAATTTCATCAGCAGCACTTATAGCTGTGGATGTCATATTGATGAGGTGTTCCTGTATGTGTTTGGGCTTGTGAAACTCCTTTTTTTTTTGGTGTTGTTTACCAATTCTGAGATAAGAAATAACATGAACATCCGCGTCAGCACGATAGAGGCCTTCAAGCGAACCTTTTTCTCTTCCTTTTTCTTTTTTTTTTTCAAAATTTTTTACTCATCTGAAAACTCTTCTTCTTGCCAGAAACAAACAGACCATATATTCATAAAACCATTGAAAGTGCAAACAATATGAGTCAATCTGACAGTGATTCTGATTTTGAAATAAGCTTGTCTTTGGACACTTTGAAGGCTTTGCAAGAGTTCAAGCTAGAGGAAGAAGAAAGAATTAAAGAGTTTGAGAAACTGGAAAAAGCAGCTGAAGAAAATTATGAAATGACAAAGGAAAAAAGAGAAAAGGGTATGGATTTGTTTAAAGAAGATTGGCAACTTTCCCAATTTTGGTATAGCAATGAAACTGCCGAGACACTTGCAAGAGCATTACTGGAAGGTGCAGATAAGGACACATGTATTGCTGTTGTAAGTGCCCCATCAGTCTATGCTGCCATAAAAAAGATAGAACTTAACGAAGAGCTACCAACTGAACATATCTACTTATTTGAGTATGATAAAAGATTTGAAGTTATGGCTGGAAAAGAACACTTTGTTTATTACGACTTTGCTGATCCAGAGAACTTCAGAGACGACATAAAAGGTACTATCGACAGATTGTTGATAGATCCTCCATTCCTTAATGAGAATTGCCAAACCAAGTCATCCATCACTGCTCATGCCTTGCTAAAACATGACTTGAAATCCAAATCTGAAAAGCCTCTTACTGAAAATCAAGTCGAAAAACATAGATTGATATCCTGTACTGGTGAAAGAATGAAGGATATTATGAAGAAAGTCTATGAAGGTATCAAGATCACTGACTTTTTGCCAGAGCACGCCAATGGTTTGAGTAACGAGTTCAAGTGCTATGCTGATTTTGAATGTTCTCAATGGAAGCTTACTGATGAATAAGCCTTATATAAACTGGGAATTTTGCAAATGTGTAGGAAAAGTAACTGTAAATTTTTATTACTATTTCATGTCTTAATAACTGTTGTAAATAAAATCAGATATATAAGTAAATTAAAAATTACATAGCTTGTTAACTTAACAAAATAGAGAAATATTCTAATTAAATACTTTCTTGGGCACTAATAGTTTTCATGTTTACATCATCTTTCTTACTGTAAGAATCGAAATCGTCTTCATCAGTGGCACTATTATCTACAGGGTCGGAGGATGTCAAAAAGGAGGTGTCGTAACCTTCAGCTTCTAAGTATTCAACAAATCTCTTGTCTTCAAGCTGCTGTGAGACTTGATCTAGTGGAGGAGAAAATAACAAAATAGAACCTGAGACAAAGGCAAATGTTCCACCCAAGATAAAAGAAGATTTAATACCACCATGAACAATCAATTTAGGAAAGATATAACCCGCAGCCAAGGCTCCTGCTTTACCAACAGCAGAACAAATACAGTACATGGTTCCTCTAACAGGGGTGGCAAAACTTGTGGAGCACATCAAACCTAAGTTGTTCCCAAATCCAACTTGGCCTAAAGCAGAAAAGATACCATATAACACAGTAAATCCAGCTACATGTTGTTTCAAGGATTCTAGTTTTCCATAGATACAAAATCCAATGATCCCTTGGATGTATGTGCTAAATGCACCAGTGTATCTAATACCAAAAGTAGAGGCAATTCTACACCCGAAAAGGGAACCAATTAAAGAGAATGATTGGAATAGTAAGTTGAAGCTCCAAACTCTTGTTTGAGAAGAGTTATTTCCCAAAATGATACCCAAAATCATAGATGAAACACCACCAAATCCGTAAGAGACCAAATCATAGCAAAACCAAGCTAAGGAAAATACTGTTAGTCTATACCAGTAGAATTTGAATGTTTTACCGTATGGAATAGTTTTCTTGAATCTGTTTTTCTTGAAGGTTTCAGATTCTGGCATTCTCATTCTACCAATAAAGAAAAATAGGGGCATGACAGCACCCAAACCAATAACCCACCTCCAAACAAAGACATAGTGAGATGGGCCAGCAATGGCGACTACAATCAAAGTGATCAAGGCTGATGCAAAGAAACCTACAGAAATGGCTGAGTTGGTGAACAAAATAATCCACATGTTTCTGTTCTTTGGCTTTAGTTTCTTGGAAATGTCTGCAGTCCATGAAGAAGCACCTGGATATTCAGATCCAATACCCATACCAACCATAAATCTTAAGAAGCAAATGTAGTTGAACAAGGAAGAAGGGCCAATAGGGTAGTGTTTACCTGTTTTCTTGTCCAAATAAAATTTTTCAGCCGTTGGAGATGATTGTGTACCTCTAGTCCAAGCACCAGCTGTTAATATGGAAAAGATGATCATGATTGCATTACCGGCTAGAGTAACTGTTTTTCTACCTAAAACATCACACATTGTTCCAAACAGTAACATTGATACAATTTCACCTGCATACACAATGGCAGATATGTTTGAAATAGCAGTAGAGTTGGTGTATTGAGGGCCGTATAGTGCTTTAAGACCTGTGTTAATAACATTTGTAGAGTTATTAACATACCCATCTGCAGCAAGACAGAATGAAGCAAAGAACATTTCTACTAAAGTCTTTCTTTTTTCCTTAGGAGTTAATTCCTTATATGGTTCTACAGTGTTTTGTTGTTCCTTTACCCACTCTAGCTCTTCTTCTTCACCTTCAAAGAACTTATTTCCACTACCTTTCAAAGCAATTTCTTTCTTACCATATGTGGCAATATTGGTTATTATTTCAGACCCTCTTGGGACATCTCTTGCCCATCTTGGTTCGACTACATGTCTTTTTTGGAAAGGAACGTTAGTCATTCTGTACAGTTATAATGATTTGTTTTTCTGGTTTTGATACTTTAACTGTTGTTAAAATAAATAAGGTAGTTTGATAACAAGAAATATATTTGGAGAGCATTTTTCATTATTAGATCATCATCTTTTTATATACACCGGTTCAACACATCATGATTAGATGCAGTGCACATGGTACTATTTGAAAATGAGATTACCCTAACCAGCAAAGATAATATTAGTTTTTTTTCAAATCACCAAGCATGTGAACCTCTTCAAACAAACCATGTGGCTCATCCACTTCAGACCTTAAGCACAGTTCTGTACCGATTTCCGTACAGACGTTTTTTCCAACAGAGCTTCATTGTTAAATTTGATTATTTCCCCCTTGTCCATAAGTTCAAATGCTGTCAAAGAAAAAACACGTGCCCACCTAGCAGATAAGAAATTTACCGCAATTATGGGTTACTGATCCACATGGGGGACTCTTTGTTTGATTGAAAATAAGATTACTAAGATAATCCACAGAGCTTTTTGAAAAAAAAAAAGGATTGTAATATTTCCTAAAGAAACTTGATTAAAAGTGTTATATATCGAAAGTTAAGTGCGACATGAAAGCTTTGTCAAGCACCTTTCAAGTGGCGCTATTAACTTCCCCACGTAGAGGAGCTTCCGTTGTTTGTATTATTATTTGAACCCCATGAAGATTCATTACCTGGTTTATTGGTAGTCCAAGATGAGTTGTTACCATTATTATTGTTAGCATTATTGCCCCATGCAGAGGCATTTCCACCTTGTTGATTGGATGATGGGCCCCATGCAGACTTATTACCACCCCAACTTGAAGCATTTCCATGTGTGGATTGAGCACCGTCCTTTGCCCAAGCAGAAGCACCACCCCATGTGGAAGCACCACCATTTCCACCCCAAGAAGAGGCATTACCACCAGCATTCCAGGTCGAAGCATTTCCAGCATTCCAAGTTGAAGCATTACCACCGGAGTTCCAAGCAGATCCAGATCCTCTTACAGTAGCATTACCGTTACCAGAAGCAGCCCATACTGATGAGCCACCGTATGATGTAGCACTACCTCTTTCAAATCCAACAGCAGGGGTCTTTCCACCGTTCATGGCACCCCAACCAGGAGTTTTACCACCGTCATTGATTCCATCATATCCGAATTGGTCTTGAGTAGGAATTGCCATGTTGTTGTTTCTTGAAACAAAGTTCAAATCACTAGTTGGCTTATTAGATCTATAAACAGAACCTCTCTTATTAACAAGTTCATCGTATGACATACTCTTACCACCTTCTTCGTGCATATAGTTTAGTTTTCTTTTATCAACAACAATATTCTTCTTGGAAGAGTATAGTTCAATGGTTGCTCTATCACCTGTGACATCTCTAACTCTACCTAATTGACCCTTGTAACCTAAGGCCCTTACAGTAACAGTCTTACCCAAAGCAACATCTCTACCAAATCTGACTTCATTTTTCTTTTCGTCTTCATGTTTTTGTCTTTGCTTTTGTTGTTGTCTTATGATATCTGGGTTCATCTGTGTTAAGTTCAATGTTTTGTTATTTTCATCATCCTTAGATCCTAAGGCTTCAATGGTGTATGAGGAAACCAAGAAGACACCAGCATCTTCAATGATACTTCTGGACAAAACAAAAATCTCATTTTGTTGGATATACAAAACTTGACCTTCTCTTCTGGCACCCACTCTTTCCAAAACAGTGTCACCAATTTTGACTTCTCTTCCGTAATGATCAACTGTCGTATTTCTAGATCTTGAAGTTTCTATCTTGTTCAAAATGTTGGATCTAGATACAGTGGACACTTTACCCTTAATATCCTTAACCTTGAAAACGGTATGTCCAGCTTCAATAACACACGCAGTAGTCTTATTGATCAAAGTAACAATATCATGTAGAACATAATCGTTGGATGTAGGTGTTGAGTCAATGGACTTCTTCAAATTATTGGAAGTAACTGTGATATTCTTCTTGGTTTGGTTAGAAACAAAGGTAACTTGACCGTTTTTTACTTGTAATACTAAACCGGAGTCACCAACATGTTCACCATTAATAACAGCTACATGATCACCAGTCTCAAAGATTTTACGCAATGTTGAACTTGGGTATTCGGATGATTGATTAAAACCAAATAGCTTAACAAGAACAATGCTGGAACTTATAAGTGTTTGCACAACAGCTTTAGAACCCTTTTGTTCACCACTTAAGATTTCAACAGTATCACCAGTTTGGAAAACAGAATTGGCTTGTTGAGCCTTTTTCAAACTGTTGGAGACGGCAGATAAATCCAAGTTTCCGTTTTCCTTACCGTTTAATTTGGTTAGTTCATCAACAGTTGGAATAATGCTTTCGGTAATCAATCTGTTAAGTTTGAATTCCTTGATCAAGTAACCGTCATCATATTCTTCGTTTCTGAAAATGTATACATTGTTTCTCATGGAATAGTTACCTGGATCACTTCTCAAAGCCAAGGTAGGGTTAAATAGAGCTTGTGGAGGTCTGTTGGCAGCAGTGACAGTTTTTCTTTTTCTCTTACCAAATGAATCACCTTCAACATCATCGAATTCATAAACGATTCTAGGAACAATCTTCAAAAGAACACTCAACTTGTTTGGAGAAACTTCCAATACAGCAGCCAAATCGTTCTTATAAACACCTGATCTGATTCTGACGTATGAACCAGTTTCTATTTCAACTTCGTTGGCCTTTTTGGTGGCACTCAACAAACTTGGAAGTTCTTGCACTGGTACTAAAATCTTTTGATTGAAGTAAACATCTGGTACACCTTGTAAAAACTTCTCGACAACAGCAGCCTTTGGAGATTCAATGTAGATTCTACCTGGGAAAGAGTCTCTTTGGAAAATAGACCAAATCTTCAAGTTCTTGGTTTTTGGATTAACATCTAAAGTTTGTTTTCTCAAAAATAGTTTTCTGACTAAAGCCTTTTCTTGACCAGGTCTACATCTAACACCCCAAATAATGGCAGTATCAACACTAGGTAGTAAGAATCTTTGTGGAATAAATCCTTCATTGTAAGCTTCTAGTTGTTGTGCAGCTCTCTTGGCATTTTCTTTATGTCTCTTGGTGAATTCGGCTGCAATTTTCTCATTTTCCATTTCTTGAAGTTTCTCTCTCTTGGCATCAAGTTGTCTGTGTAAGGCATCAGATCTCTTATGAGCTGCGTCGTCATCTTCATCGCCATCAGCACCTTCACCTTCTCTGGTGATGAAACCTTCCTTGATTAACTCATCTTCGTCTTCATCGTCTTCATCTTCTTCACCACTGACTTCTGCTTCAACATCAACAAAGTTAAAAGCTGGTCTTTGTTTCTTTTGCTTAGGTTCATTGACCTCCTCATCTTCGTCTAATTCATCATCATCAGAAAAAATGTTTTCAATATCATTGGTATTTGAATCGTTTTGTTCAGTTGGGTTTTCGGAGTCTGAACGTGTTGATTCCTCAACTTGTTTGATTTCTTCACTCATATATAGTAATTTGATTGGTATACGTAGAGTTTAGGATAGAGAAACCTTTATGCCGTTGTTCTTCTTCTTCTTTTGGTTATTCTAGGTGAACTTTAAACACCTTTCCGAAACCTTTAATTGTGGGTTTGTTATTTATCAAGTCAAGATTTTGTTTTCACTCCCAAAAAAAAAAAAAAAATTTTTTCCACCATCGGACTTTAACAATCCTCTAGACTTCATATTAGCAAATAATCACATCTTGCATAGCGAAACCAATAAGAAATAACCTTCAAATGCTTGGAAGCAGATTTAAGAACTTGATTCTTGAGAATCAAAAACGTTATGCATCTGCAAGCGCTTTGAATAAGACTCAGCTACGTAGTAGAATCAGAAACTACCCTGTAGGTAAAAGTTTACACGAATTTGAAATCACAGATGTACAATCTTTTCCAGACCTGGATTTAGTTGGGGTCTTGCTGGAACATAAACACACGGGTGCCACCCATTTGCACATGGATTCAACAAACAAGAACAATGTATTCAGTGTGGCTTTTAAAACTAATCCACCCGATGCCACAGGTGTGCCTCACATCCTTGAGCATACAACTTTATGTGGGAGTGAAAAGTATCCTGTTAAAGATCCATTCTTCAAGATGCTAAATAGATCCTTGAGTAACTTCATGAATGCAATGACTGCTCACGACTATACATATTATCCATTTAGTACCACTAATGAAAAAGATTTTAGTAATTTGATGGATGTGTACTTAGATTGTACCTTGCATCCAATGTTGAGATTTAGAGATTTCTTAAGAGAAGGTTGGAGACTTGAAAACAAGGACGTTAATGACAAGAATTCTCCAATCGAGTTTAAAGGTGTAGTTTACAATGAAATGAAGGGTCAAATGTCAAACTCTCAATACAAGTTTTACATGGGATACAGACAAAACATTTATCCATCTTTGAACAATTCTGGTGGTGATCCAAAATACATCACTGATTTGAGCTATGATGATTTGTACGATTTCCATTCCATGAAATATCACCCAAGCAACATGAAATCTTTTTCATTTGGTAGTTTCAAATTAGACACTATCTTGGAAAAAGTCCATAAATCTATCAGTGGGTATGGAAGAATCATACAACATCCTAAGAATGACAACAAACAGCCTATAGATTTAAACAAAGGAAATGTTGTTGTCAATGATACATCAGCAATTGATCCAATGTTGCCTATAGACAAGCAATATTCTCAATCTGTCACATGGAGTTTGAATGCCCCACAAGAAGATTTATTAACAAACATGAAACTATCTGTTTTATCCAATTTGGTTCTGGAAAATACCAACTCTCCATTTTATAAAGATTTTATTGAATCTGGAAAGGCCATACAGTACAGTCCTAACACTGGATATGACTGTGTCACCAATAAGAACTTTTTCACTATTGGTTTTGAAGGCTTGAACAAGGAGTCTTACTCAAGCTTTGAGTTGGAAAAGGAATTGAAGTCTATTTGGGCTAACGGTATTATCAAAAATGCCGAAACAATTTTTGATAAGAAGAAGATCCAAGGTATTGTTAACCAGTTTGAGTTAAAGATGAAACATCAAAAGGCCAATTTTGGTATGTCCTTGTTAAACAGTGTTTTGCCTCTATGGTCCAACAAAGTAGATCCATTGGAAATTTTGAGATTCAACGATCGTATTGAAGACTTCAAATTAGAGTTTGAAGAAAAGGGCAGTAAGATGTTCATTGAATTGATTGAGGAATACTTTTTAGAAAAGAATGTATTTGTCTATTCCAACCAAGGTATTGAAGACTACAACAAAACCTTGGCTGCTGAAGAAGCTGCCAAGTTATCCAAGATGGTCTCCAAGTTATCTGAAGAAGACAAGGATATGATCTTTGAAAGAAACGTGCACTTTGACAAGGAAAATAAGGATGAAGGGGATATAGAAAAGCTACCTTCATTGCAAATTGAAGATATCAACAAGGAAGGCTTTGTATTCGATTTGGAAAAGTCCATGAGTGATAAGCTTGACGTGTACAAGAGAATCACATCAACCAACGGAATCACCTATGTTAAGACCCAATTCATGGATTTGGAAAAACAAGTTGATCAAAGATTGTTACCCTTCCTAAGTCTTTACGTGATGAGTTTAACAACTTTGGGTACCAAGGACCAAGAATATCATGAAATTGAAGATGAAATCAACTTAGATTTAGGTGGTATCCAATTTGATATCGACACTAAGTCTGTTTATAATGACTTGTCAACATCAGGTTTACTGTTTGAATTGCAAGGTTGGGCATTGAACACAAAATCATCTAGAATTTTTGATTTCTGGAAAAAGATTTTGGAGGAAACTGATTTCTCAACTGAAAAAATAGCCAAGATCAAGACCTTGATTAAATCCTTAGCTTCAAATACTTCATCATTCTCAGAAAGTGGCCACACTGTTGCTAGAAGCTATACTGCTTCGAAGATTAACAGATCATATGCTTTAGACGAATACTTGAGCAATATTGAAAACACCAAGTTTATCAATGATTTAAATGAGAAGATCACCAATGCTGAAAAGAACTCTGAAAGTGAAATTCAGCTATTCAAGACTGAGATTTTTGCTCCTTTAAAGGAAATAAACGAAATTGTCTTGAACAACATCAAGAATGGGAAGGCCAAGACTATTTTACACACTGATAATGACAAACATGCCTCTGAATTGATCAACAAATTCAAGAGCTTTATTAATTCAATCAAGAGCTCCTCCTCCACAAACACTGATAAAGCTATTGACATGGAAGGTCTAATTGCTGCTGACAAAAAGTCATCCAAAACAATTATATCATTCCCATTCCAAGTTTCTCACACATCAAGATTAGTTGAGTGTTGTGCTTATGAGGACAAGGACTCTGCTGCTTTGCAAGTCTTGGCAAATTTATTAACCACCAAGATTTTACATCCTGAAGTAAGAGAAAGAAATGGTGCTTATGGAGGTGGTGCTACTTACAGTAGCATATCTGGTTTGTTCAATTTCTATTCATACAGAGATCCTAACCCATTAAAGACCTTGAAGTTTGTTGAAGACTTGTGTTCCAAGGAATTTCTATCCATTGAGATCACTGAAGAAGACTTGAAGGGTGCCAAATTGAGCATTTTCCAAGGCATTGATGCTCCTGTGTCTCCAATGAATGAAGGTATGTCAGAATTTGAATATGCATTGGAGAAGGCAGCCAAAGAGAAGAGAAGAAACGCGTTGTTGAGATGTACTGCAGAAGAAGTCAACGCAGTCTTTAAGAAGTACTTACACGGTCAAAATGATAAGTTCCAAGAATGTATAGTTGGAAACAAAGATAACTTGGATGCTGAAGGATTTGAAGTTATTCAACCATACATCAAGCGTGATTAACATGTTGAACTAGAATTTATATAGATTTTCAATTAACCAAAACTTGTAAATAATAAGAAAGTGATTGTAAAATTCTTTATTTCTTGGTTTAAAATTAAATCATTACGAATTATATACAGCGAAATAGTCATAAAAGGTTTCGATTGCTTAAATACTTTCAGATTCGGCTGCGTATGTTTTGACATTTTCATTATTTTTGAATTCGTCAAAGTCACTGTCACTTGATGATTCAATGCTGAATGTGGTTAATTCGTTAACATCGTAACCTTCTTTCTTTAAGTATTCAACGAATCTCTTATCTTCTAATTGTTGAGAAACTTGGTCCAATGGTGGACACAAGAATAATAAAACAAAAGTAGCAGCTAGACCCATGGCACCGGCGTAATAGAATGGAGCCTTAACACCACCGTTGGCAATCAACTTTGGGAACAAGTAGTTGGAGCCAAAAGCAGCAGCTTTACCAAAGGCAGCACACCACAAGTAACAAGAGCCTCTTACAGGAGTAGCAAAACCATTAGCACAGATCAACCCCAAATTGTTACCCAAAGAGAATTCACCCAAGGCAATGAAAACACCGTAGAATACAGTGAAGCCAGCAATGTGTTTTTGTAAAGTTTCCAACTTGGCAGCCATAACAAATCCAAAGATAGCTTGGATCCAAACAGTTGATCCAACCCATCTTGGACCAAAGTATTTGACAGCAATACAACCAGCAAAGGTACCTGGTAAGTAGAAGACGTTGAACAACACATTCCAACCCCAAACTGTTTTCAAGTCAGTGGTGTCACCCAAAATAATGTCTAAGACTAAAGAGGAAATACCACTCATACCGTAAGCAACAAAGTCGTAGAAGACCCAGACTAAACCAAAGCATAAAATTCTAAACCAGTAGAACTTGTAGACTAGCAAGTATGGGATCTTTTTTGTCTTAAATCTGTTCTTTTCGAAGTATTCCGATTCAGTCATTCTGAATCTAGCAATGAAGAAACAGAATGGAATGATGGCACCAATACCAACAGTGACTCTCCAAACAGTACCCATGTTGCCATCACCACAAATTAAAATAACAATCCAGGTGATAAAGGCAGAAGCAACAAACCCACAATCAATGGAGGTGTTAGTGAACATGGTGAACCACAAGTTTCTATCTTTAGCTTTTAACTTTTTACCAATATCGGCAGACCATGAAGATGCAGCAGGGTATTCAGATCCAATACCAACGCCAACCATGAATCTCAAGAAACATATGTATGACCATAAGGAGTTTGATGCTTTGGCGTATTTGGTACCGGTGGCGGGATCGACGTAGTAGACATTGTCAGTGACTTTAGCATGAGTGCCTTTTGTCCAAGCACCAGCTAAAAGCAAGGAGAACAAACACATGATGACGTTACCAATCAAAGTGACAGTTCTTCTGCCTATGATGTCAACGAAGTAACCAAAGAACATGATGGAGAAGACTTCACCAGCAAAGACAACGGCAGAAATGTTGGAAATAGCCTTTGACTTTGAGTATTGGGGACCGTAAACAGCCTTTAACCCGGAAGAGATAACACCGGTTGAAGCATTGACGTAACCATCACCTAATAAACAAGCAGATGCTGAACACATATCCAGAATGATTTTTCTCTTTTCTTGTTTAGTCAAGGTTGATGAACCGCTTTCTTCAAGCTCTTCTTCGGTTTTAACGTAGTTGGGACTATTTTTGTATTGTTCAAGTTCCAATTTTTCGTCTTCATTCAAGAATTTGTCCCCAGTGGACTTGATACCAGCATACTCTTTGGAACCATACTTCAACCAATTGGTGAAAAGTTCATTGACGCCTCTTGGGATGTCTCTAGCCCAGCCAGGGCCTTCTATGTGTCTTTTAGAATAAGGAACGACCATTTATTTTTACAGTAGGGTATATAAGTTTTTTTTTGTTCTTAGATGATTGAGATGGATTATCTTTTTTATCAATTAAAAATAAGGATGGAACCTTACATGTGAAGATGAACAGTTTAAAACTTCAAAACCACACAAGGTTACTGTTTAAATAGATCAACGAAAAAAAAAAAAATCTGTCGTCCATCCTTTTTGGTACCGATTGGCAAGAGATGGAATATATCAGATTATTCCAATCTTGGCGCAAGGGGGAAAACGTGTGCAGTATTGTTATCTTTGGATTAAATTGGAGAGCCCATGTGAAAAAATAAACGTGGGGGGGGGTTTTGGATTGTTCTAATTCAGAAAAATAAGCGCACTTAAGCATTAACAGCGGGTGCTATATCCGGATATTATTCAATTGCTGACACATCCACATGTCTTGATTATTAGTCCAAAAAAATGATAATCGCTGTCTTAATTAAAAGACACATCTTTCAAAAGTCTAGCTCATTTAGCAAGTTCTCCCAGTGTGTTAGGTTTTCATTAGCCCATGCGTACACGGATGTTTCAACATTGTTCAAAATGTCCTTTTCCCATATCTCGTTGTATATGTCGCTTTGGAACTCCCACTCCTTCTCAAACTCATTATTCACTTCATCCACGTCCTTGTTAACTATTTGTTTTAGCATTTCCATGTGGGAAAGTTTCTTTCCAACCTCCTCGATCTCGTTGTTGACTTTTTCTCTGGACATAACAGTATGCTCAACGCTCACAGCTTCTTTCTTCTTCTTTTTTGTTTCCGTTTCCTTTTTGGCTTCTGGAATATCATTCATAATCTTCTTGTATGCATTTTGTCTTTTTTGTATAGTGTACTGCTTGATTGCTGCTTGTATGGCTTTGCTATTATCCTTGTTTTTCATCAATACTGACTCAACAAAATCGCTTGACTCGTCTCCATCAAGAATGTGTCCAAGTGATTCGTCCTGAGCAGAGACGTTGATTTCAGACTCATTGTGACTAGCATCAGCAACACTGATTTCTTCTTCTTGTCCTTCTTGTTCATTATACTCAGGATCTTCAACAGTTCTTTCAGATTGATCAAGAGTTTGGATCTTTTTCAAGAAGTCATACTTTTCCTTTAAGACAAAATGGTTTTCCTCAACTATACGCTTTTGCATGATCTTGGATTCTCTAAAGTGGATCAAGGAAATAACCTCATCGTTATACTTTGCAAGCATCTCTAGTTGTTCCTTAATGGATATATTCAGGTCATTGACAAGGAATTGCGTGGCTATGTAATTATAATCATATATCTGCCCTATCTTTTCCAAGAATATATTCAAATCATCCTCTGGCCCAGCAGGACTTCTATTATCTTCATTTCTTCTATCTGCTACACTCATCATTGAAGCATTCATGCTATGATCTTGCATGCCATACTCCTCTTCTGTGAGGTTTTGCTGGAAATTAAAGAACTGTGTTTCAATGCTTGAAACGTTGTAGTACCCGCCTAATTCCGCTATGTAGTCAACTGCACTTTCCAAATGACTTTTGAAGTTGTTAAAAATCTTCAACACTGGATTTATGTAAGACTTGTTAAAATCCTCCAAGTATTGAATAGTATCAGCATCGTTTTTGGTGGCATCTTCATCCTTACTTTCATATGCATTGTTGGCCTTGTAGCTCAGTTGGAACTTCTTTGGTATAGGAAGCAGCAAGTGGAAAGGAGATGGCTTTATTGGATCTAAAGGAGGAGCTTGAAGATTAGATTCAGGTAATATAGTAACAGGTGGCTGGTTCATTATTTTGGCCCAGTTGGCAAAATCAGCATCTATAAAACGTCTAAACACTATACACTCGCTGATGTTAGGCTTTGAGAAACACAAGTTCAGAAACATTTGAAACTGTCTAGATCTTCTCAACAAGGTCTCCTCACTCTCATCTATAAACTTTTGACTACCATTAGTTTTGTTGTAGTTGAATGAGAAGTGAAATGGTTGCAGAATATAAGACATCAATGTATGTCTTTCCGGAATGGGTGGTATGATACACGTTGGTAATAGTTTCTTTAAAATCTGTCTCAATCTTACAAAATCAGTGTACCTTCTTGTCACCCTTTGATTATTATACAGAATTGTGTATCCAATGGCAATTTTGCCATCACTGAACTGAAATTTTCCTGCATACACGATTTTAATCTCAGTTTCTTTGCTTTCAATAAAGCTATATTTCCCAATTCCGTCATTGTTTGTTGTAAAAGATTCCGACGTGTAAACAGGTTGGTCCAGCTCTTTTATATTTTCCGTGTTCAAAACCTCTATATCGTCTGGTGTCAATTTTGGCATTTTAATAAATGAAACACTAGGTGGTATTTTGACGTTGGGGTTACTTGAAATTATATTTCTTCTAGAATTTATGGATTGGTCATTGAGTGAGCTCTGCAACCCTTGGGAGTACATGTGGGTTGACCCTTTAAATGGGTTGTTATCTTCAAATTCATCATCCTCTTCATATTCACTTGAATTGTTTTGCTTTTGGCTTTCTGTGGTATTTATAGCACGGTCATTGCTTTTCAAAGAGCTTAAGTCATCTTGATCAGCTTTACCAAACAAGAATTCATGCTCTCGATCAAACAAAGCATTGCTGCTACTGCTATGCAAACTGCCTGACATGCTTGTCTGTTTATTCAAATGTGTTATTTGGATGTTGTTTCTTTTCTAGATAAAACAGCTGATAAAAAAAATGTGTACTCAAAACAAAAAATCTAAAGGTAGATAAACCCAGGTTTATCTAGACCGTTGGCACGTGACAATGTAGTCGCTACCAAACTACTGATTTGAAGCTTAAAACCAGCAAAAAAAGCCCACGAAAAAAAAAGAAATTTGATAAACAACTTCATTAACTTAAACCACGCAGAAGTAGATCTCACCCACGTATACATAACATGTCCTTAGAAAACATTAAGATTGACCCAAAAATTATAGTCAAGGAAAAAGATCTAACCAATGAAGACCTTGAGAAGCATATTCTACAACTTGTAAGCAAGTCCATGGCAAACTTCAACTTCGAAACAACCACTGAGATTGACATAGCCAGATCATTAAAGATTGATTTGGATGACTACAACAAGAAAGAGAACATCAGCGGATACTGGTGTGTGGTTGTTGGGAGAAACTTTGGATCATACATGTCCTATGAAAAGGGGTACTTCATCCACCTAATGTACTTGAACATATCCTTCCAAATATTCAAAGTAGCATAAACCAATCTATATATAGAATGCTGTTGAGCAAACGTAGTTGTTTCCAGCTGCTTTATAAAGTCACTTGAGCCAATCCCATTACCAGCGATAAGCCATATTACTGTGACAGATTCTCTGAAATCATTTCCAGGCATCCTTCGTTTATAAAAAATCCAGGGCGTTTACAAAAGAAACGTTCCCGCGTTTTGCTTTTTTTTTCGAGTATGAAAATTTTTTACTGTTTGCAAAAAGCAGCATTTCGGCGACAAGGCAAGAAAAAAAAGGATAAGTGGTTCTGGTGTTTTTGTATAACTTATCACTTTGAATATTCAGCTTTTAGAAGGAAGAAGCTCAACAAACCATCTTAATAATTCTTCAACATCGAATTATATAGTTTAAGCAGTCTATTTTTTCTGTAAATAAAAGAGCAATTTACTACTTTTCAACAAAACAATATGGTCTCAGAAACTACCTCTCAAAACAAATTCGCCAATACCTCAGCTTTAGAAAACATTTCTTCTGCTGCTGCTAAAAAGGCTGGTAACTTGGACGATGAAGTTCAACACTTAAGAAGCAGACAAAAAGATTTTGCCGGTGATTTACACGGTGATGATGTTACAAAGGTTGGTATCAGAGCTCTTTTCAGCAAAAACAAGGATGCTCAAAAAACTGCTGTCTCCAAGTACTTAAAGCATTGGGATGGTTTAACCGATAAAGAAGCTGAGGAAAAGAGATTAGCTGATTACAACGAATCCACCCACTCTTACTACAACGTCGTCACTGACTTCTACGAATACGGTTGGGGTACTTCCTTCCACTTCTCTAGATACTACCCAGGTGAAAACTTCCAACAAGCTACTGCTAGACACGAACACTACTTGGCCCATCAAGCTGGTATTGAAAATGGTGACTTAGTTTTAGATGTCGGTTGTGGTGTTGGTGGTCCAGCTAGAGAAATTGCCAGATTCACCAACTGTAACGTTATTGGTTTGAACAACAACGACTACCAAATCAAGAAGGCCAACTACTACGCCAAGAAATTCAACTTGGACGCTCAAATGAGATTTGTTAAGGGTGATTTCATGAATATGGACTTTGAAGATGAAACCTTCGACAAGGTTTACGCCATTGAAGCCACTTGTCACGCTCCTGAATTGAAGGGTGTTTATTCTGAAATCTACAGAGTCTTGAAGCCAGGTGGTGTCTTTGCCGTTTACGAATGGGTCATGACTGACAAATATGATGAAACCAACGAAGCTCATAGAAAGATTGCTTATGACATTGAAGTTGGTGACGGTATCCCAAAGATGTTCTCTAGAGAAGTTGCTGCCAAGGCCTTAGTTGGCTCTGGTTTCGAAATCTTAAAGGAAGAAGACTTAGCCAAGCCTGATGATGCCATTCCATGGTACGCCCCATTGGCCGGTGACTGGAAATATATGCAAACATTGTCCGATGTCGGTACCTACGTCAGAACCTCTTACATCGGTAGATTAATCACCACCAACTTCTTAAGAGTTTTGGAAAAGGTTGGTGTTGCTCCACCTGGTTCCGTTGATGTTGCCAATAGTTTGGAATCTGCTGCTGTCGGTTTAGTTGCCGGTGGTAAAGAAGGTTTATTCACTCCAATGATGTTATATGTTTGCAAAAAGCCAGCCAACTAAAATGGTTGTAAATGACATCACCATTTGCCTATAACTATATATATTACTCCAAATTTTAAGAAAACAATAGATTCAAAATGTTTATCGCAGTATTAATTCAAATAATATATGCTTAATGTAAATAAACCTAATTGTATGAAAATGAATACTGATACAAATATGATGAGAACTCTGATGTATTTGAGTACAACTTTCTTTGCTATGGTGAAGAAGTTTTCCAATTGGGATAAACTAGAAGCAGTATCTCTTTTCAAAAGTTTTGAAGACCTTTTGGTCACTTCTGTGAGTCCTATTGATGTTGTGTATGATGTTGCGCATGTTTCCTTCAAAACATTTACAATTTCAGTCTTTAGCGTATCAGACTTTATGCCGAGATCGTCCACATATGCTGTGATGATACCAATTTCAGAATCAAACAAGTTGTGAGTGATAAACGACTCTACATTGTTATTTAAAGTGGTTGAAAAGTCTTGCAGGCTTGATCTTTTAGTAAAGTTGCTATCCCTTTTGGTGAGTTCATTCTCTTCAGAGCTAAGGCTAATTTCAGTGTGGTATTTCACAAAGCAGTACTCTATGATCAGTATTGTCCAAAACAAGATGATTATTGTATTCGCTTTTAAAAAAGTATGGGCATTTATAATTAAGCTTATTTTGTTGCTGTGATGTGGCTTTTCATTTAATTGTTGATCCTTGGATATACTTGTAACGCTTTGCTTTGAGAGTATAAAGTTATCTATCTTGCTTTTTAGTAAAAACTTTGCCATAAAGTATACTACCACGCCTAATGCATATGCTAAACAGAAAGCCACAGTTATTGCTATTATAACTCGATGATGTTTATTTTTTGTGGGCGTGGTTTCTGAGCTTATGGTCGAACGTTTGCTCTTTCTGTTGGTTTCAAAATATCCGGATAACAATAAGTCAATTGTATTGGATTGTGTGGAGTTCAAACTCAAACTATGCTTAGTGCTTGAATTTATAAACGAATTTAATGCTGTAAAATTGACTAAGCTGTTTATATTAAATCTGTCATCAAAAGAACTTTTCTCATTTACAAATAAAGAGTTAAACTGTTTGTAGTTGATTTTTAAATTTTTCAAATCAGTTTGGTTAACACTACTACTGCTATCACTGTCTGATCCAAGCTCGACTGATACTGATGATCCGTTAAGCTTATCAATAATTTCATCAACTGTTGCAGACTTTTGCTTTAATTGAGAGCTTACTTTATTTGATAAGTCCTCAAGTTTTTCATCAGAAAAGACTTTATTCTTGGAATAAGTATCATTAAGAAAATATATTGTGCTGTTGACATATGTGTGTGCCTGTTTCATGGCAACAGAACCTATTTGTGATAAAGATTTAGAAATATCCTGTTTTATCAGACTAGTGGTGTCTATAGATGTAAAAGTTGAGCTCGATGAAGTAGAAGATGCTAAAGTAGTTGTTTGGGGCAATAAGTTTATGAATAATGTATCTGTTGCGGATACTGTAGTGGCAGAAACTTCTACACTTGGAGAACTTGATCCCATGCCTATTTTGTCAATACTGTTTTGAAGAGTGTATGGAAACCAAATGTTACATAGAATTAAAACAAATAGAGCAGTGTATATCGAGATGAAAGAGCCCGATGATTCAAGTGCTGCTATATATCCTCTCTTATCAAATATCATATTATTATTTTACCTTGGTCATGGATGTGTGTAGTTTGACTATACCTGCACAAAATACAGTTATATATCTAATGAGTTTACCTTCAAAGCTTATATAATATATACCTAGCTTATTCTCTAGGAGTTGCTACGTGTTGTGATCAAATTTTGCAGTATGATTTTTGTTTCAAAATTGTTTTATACACGGCAAAAAAAAAAGTCAATTGATTAAACATAATTCTCTAAAACTGTGATATCCCGCACAATAAACTGATCACTTCGTGATTGGCCACGCAAATTCTACAATAGCTTAGACCCAATTATGATATGACTAATTGCTCGAGTTGCTGTTCTGTGCTGACACCTTCCATATTCAGCACCACATTAACAAAAGCCACGTAAAATGATTCAAATTGCTTTAAAATATCCTTGTATTGCTTGACTTTAGCTATTTTTGCTTCTTTGTCACTTGAGTGTTTGGTAAATATGGAGTTTAATTCATTTTCCATACTGGAAACACTTATAATCTGCTTCAAGTCGCTGCTGTTGATTAATTTGTTAAAATCTTTGAGTGTTTCTATTGATGTTTCTAAATTTTCCCTAACAGTATTCAGTTGCTTCAAACTATTAACAATCAACTTCTTTTCCTCACTGTTTTCATTTCCATCTTTATCCTGATCGTTGAAGAAAGTTGTTGATAGTTCATTAAAATCCTTTGCCAGACTTAGTAGCTTTTCGTGGTTTTCGCTGATAGTTAACTCATTTCCGCTTTTTAATTCTTGCTTTAAATGTCCAACAGTCTCATATAATGATACCATTAACTTTTCAATAAAGACATCCAGCTCATATGGCAACTTTTGTATCTTCATATTTGTACTGAGGGCTGCCTTTTTCAATTCAGAGATGTCATTGTACTTTTTTATTTTAAGATCTCCTAGGATTTTTTGTGAAGCTATGGTTGTGTTAAAATTCTCATTAAAGAGCTCTTCAAGCACTTCGGTGTTTATGTTGGCAGATGGTTTGTTCATTGTGTGTGGTTATTCCTATTTATAATTCCTTATATGATAAGCATTGTGAACTGTTAAATCTCTTATGTTGTGTATGCCGCAAATTTTTTTATGTTCGGAATACAAATAGATCACGTGCCATAAATGACTTGACCAAACGCGTAAACTTTTTTTTCTATAAAAACTTGTTTTCTTGGCCTCATTCATAAATAACTTAAGACCAAATATCATAACCAAATAGAACTACCTACTTCAAAATCAAACATGTCTTACTACGATTTGGATGATATACTTGCCGATAATGTCAAGGTTCCTACAAAATTTAATTTCACAGTCCCTGGACTTGGATACTTGGAAAACAACCCAAACAAACCATTAAATAAAAATAACAACCTTGATCTACCTCTTTGGCTGGCAAAAGAACTGGCCATTTTGGAAGTTGTTGAGGATGGCGGGCAAACACATCTTATTGAGCTATTGACACCAGAAATATTCCACCAGAGAGTAACTAACATAATTAAAAGTGACGGGACAGCCTTGGACGCCAACGCTCTATGTCCATACTTTTACACAATATACGAGCAATGGGCTTACTTTTATTCATCAGATAAACTCTCAAAGCTTGCAGTTGATATGCTTAAAACCAGAGGAGTTGCTATCAACAACTATGCATCTTTCAAAGCTAATTCTACTTCAAGCAAAACATCCTACTTCAATGAAACATCTGTTGTTGACTTCTTACAGACACTGGATGAATTTGAAAAAAGGCTGCTGTATGTGTCACAAGAAAGTTATAGACACATGAGAAGTTACTTGCAGTCAAATGAGTGAAAAACTCAACCAATTATTTGTATCTATAAAACGCTATATACTTCTTCCCCAACGGAATCTATAAGCTTCACGGCCTCAGAAATCACTTTTGGATTAAACCCTCTTGAATACTCTTCATTAAATTGGATTGTTCTTACTGGGCCAACAACTTTCTTTTCTTCCAAGTAGTTCAGTAACAGACAGTTATCAGCAATTTGTAATTCTTCTTCAGAAGGGTCCACTAAAAGAACATTGTCCCCTACAATGGCAACAACAAAGGTTATTGCACATGGAATTTCTATAAGCTTCATATCATGATCGTGGAAAACAGGTACTTGCTCAACCATCAAATCATCGTCTTGTGATAGCAATACTGGGAATAGTGTGTTTTGCAAGGTTTTATGAGTTGCAAGGGATATCAATCCTAATGGGTATGTGTTACAGTTGATGGCCAAAATGTCTATAAACAACTGGAAACTGTATTTTTGAGTCACTTTAAGCTTGTCTGTGTATCTCAAATGTTCAACTATATTGTTCTTTATGACATCTTCCATTTGTGTCAATAATTTATTTCCGTTATCAAAGTTAGGTATACTCAAATCGACTTGAACTAGCTTATCCATCAATGATGTCTCGTCCATCTTGGTATCTATTTCTAAGAGTTGGACCTTGCAACTCACTATGACTTCCGAGCCGTCTTGAGATACCATTCTAGTGGACCCATTACAATTATTTAGGAAAGAAGGGCTGTATTCGATGGTTCTCATTTGCTTAAATCCTCTGCCATCCAATCTAAGACACTCATTAGTATCGTCATTTATTAGTGACTCTCTGAAATAAGACTTTTCAGACTTTGAAAATAAAACATTCATCGTTGAGGGCTTGTTGTGTATGGGGTTTTTGGTTGCTTTAGTGTAACTCATTTTGCCTCTGAAAAAGACCAAGCACAGATACAAGCTGGTTAAGAAAAAAAAGAAACTTCATTTTTTCATGAAAATCGGATATAAGCTCACTTCAATCAATTGCCATATACTAAGCCATTATTATAGTCAATCAGTTAACCGAGAGTGTATGAGAAACCCAGGATTATAGAATAGGATATGCAGAATATATTTTACCACCTTGATAACAATTTACAGCTACATATGGCATGATTACATGTGCATTACCACTATTTTTAATGAGCCAAAAAGTAATCTATTCAATCAACTAAGCATTATAACTGCCACAGAGTTCGTCATCCATGTCCAAACATTATTTATATTTATCTCAGCATATTTCAGACCCTGGAGGTATCTTTTTCTAACCAGTAAATACATGTATATGTCCATAGCTGAGGCATTAGTTCTTTGAAACATTTTGTCGGACTTAAGGATTTGGTGTGAAAAATCAACAGAATTTGCCAAAATCATGAAAGGTCGTACCTTTCCAAAAATTTTCAAAAAAAAATCGATTTTGAGAAAACGACACGCGTTTAACGTCATTTTTTAGTATGTTATTCTATGGCCAAAATGATGAAGAATTATACTCTTTTTGAAGCAAAACCGCCAGCCACTTTTGAAATATTCTCAAAATACGGATTTTGTCCCTATTTTAGCGCTGTTCATGCTTTTGAAAAATGAAAATGCGCCTTAAAACCCTTTTTTTGACAATTTTGGCCCGATTTATGGCTTAAAAACTAAAATTCTTGCGCTTGAGAAAAATTTGTTTTTGAAAAATCGCCAAAAATCGTCAAAAACGCTATTTTTGAAGGATGTACGGTCAGTGTGAGTAAACCGGTGGTTCAATTCTGCTCAATTCGACATATGTTAAAATTCTGATTTCTGGCTACTCCGTTTGACCCATTATAGTTGCATATGACATGCAACTTTTTTGAGATATTTCCATTTTAAAAACGTCTGTCCGAAAACGGATTCTGAAAAATCTCAAAGGTCTTACTTTTGAAAAAATAAAAATCAAAAATACAAAAATCAGAAATAATCACGGTAGAGATCTAAAAATTGAGTATGTTACTAAACATCAAAATTCTTTCACAATGGTGTAAGTTTCATAACCATAGCATAAATACTGTTGAAGCAATTTACAAAATTGTGATTTTTACTCCGTTTTAGTGCTGAATATGCGGTTAAAATTGAGAAACAGATGAAAAAAACTGCGCTTTTTAGCCCTCTACGGCTATAATTGCTTTTAAAAAAGATTTTAAAGTGTTCAAAAATTTAAAAAATCAAATTTTTCAAAAAAACGACAAAAATGTCATGTCAGCCTTCTTACAACGTTTATAACTTTGGGTGAAGTGATTATTTTTGAAAGGTTCCAACTGAAAAGTTACTCTCTACATACTCAGCTTTATGATGGTGTACTTTGTATATCGATTCTAACAGATATGGTTGTGTAACGTTTACCTCTTTAACTCATTATCCATGTCATTTTCAAATTTCAGACGAGTTTTGACAAAAAATCGCTTTTTTTGCGAACTATACGCTTGCAAGCAAAGTTAACGCGTTTATTTTTTTGAATTAAAAGCTTTAATCAAATAAAGAATATAGTCTTTTTACAGTAGAAAACTTATTGTATATAATTGCCCTACCACTGCTGGGTTTCATCAAATAGTTCAATGTTGTGTCCTAATTTTTTATACTTAGTTACAGATCTTTGTACAACTTGCGCTAGCTCGTGATGGGTACAGAATAGAACATTAGTTCTGTAATTGTTTAATGGTGACGATGCAAGAGCATCGTCAAAGAATGCTGTAACATTTGGTCTTTCATAATGCACAGTCACACAATCAATTCCATATACAGACTTCTTTTCAGTACTTTCAAGCATGTCCTCACGAGTCACATAAAAGTCGAGGCTTATATCAATATTATCTATGGCAGCATGTTGCAAGAATTTGAATTCGCTTTTAATGAAGTCTATATCAGCCCAATAAGGAACAATCCATAACAAAGATATCTTTGGTATCTTGTTCTTAATGGCTGTTTTCAAATGGCCTATAGAACCACTGATACCAGTACCAGTAGATGCCAAAATCAATTGATCTGTGTGCTTGGAAGAAACTACCATTTCAGAAACTCCGCCATATGGCCCTTCAACCATAACACTTATCCTGGATGTAAGTTCAGACTGACATAACAAGCTATTTCTCAATTTCTTGGTGATCCCCTTTTTGACCTTACAGTAAAACATCACAGATCCATCATCTTGATAGACGAATGTAAATGGATGTGATTGGAACATCAAAACCCAGTCTAGGTTCAAGTTAATCAAATAAAGGTATGCAAATTGGCCTGGTAATTTGAATTTATCGGAGAAAGAAGATTCAACTCTTACTGATAAAACATCGCTTAGTGGGTTCAATTTGATTGTAGCATTTCTATGTAATCCACCGCAGAAGTGTATTCTCCATAGTCTCCAAAGTCTTTCAAATCCCCAAGCACATATTGGATATAAAAACCAATGGCCCATGTTTTCATTAAATGCTAAGTGATACCATGAACCAATTAAAAAGAACACGGCCAAAACAATATGAGCCACTAAAAATGTTTCGTATGCCAAATTTTTTATAAACCAACAAGCCCAAACGACTTGAATGGAGACACATATGGTTGCAACGCACCCCCATTGGTACCAATAAGTAACCACTCTTGATGCCTGGTAACCCATTACTGTTGATTGCCACAGTAAAAAGATCGAGTGAACAATAACATGCATCGCACAAGCTCTTCCGACCCATTTATGGTATAGAATAAATTTGGCTTGTGGCCAGCCAGTGAACAAAGATAGCAGGTTGTTTCTTTGACCCATGAACCATGTTAGGTTTGTTAAAAATAGTGCAATGTAACCGGCACGGTCTGAAATGTATCTCAAAATTTGTTTGTAAGATGAGTCCCAATAGACATTGATTGAACCATCTTGATGGTAGTCAACACATAATGACAAAACGTTGAATATGCACCATAAAACAATCAAGATGGAATCCTTGTTTATGTTGTATTTATTGTGTTCAATTTTTGTAATAAATGCTGACCCCATGATCTTCTTGTAAGGTGTAGTATTTCTTATACCGTTATTAACTCTTGTGATTTCAAGTATGTTGTTTATAACAGCAAATAAGATTATCAATGCAAAATATCCACACAATCCCATACCAAAGAACATACCGTCGTCAAAGACTTTACGTCTAATTCTAAATGTATCAATAGCATTGGCAACGATTGTTGCGTTGGTTAATACAGGTCTATGTTGAATCGTGTTCATGTCATCAACGGTAATGTTGTCTAAATATTTTGACCCATTTTTCATCGAAGCTGTAAGATCATCATTAGTTAAATGATGACAGAAATGTTCTCTAAAATACTTAAATCCTTGTTTCTTTACTCTCTCAGTTTCCGATGTTTCCGATATACAGTTCAAGTATGTGAACATGGAGGCTTGATTTATACACATACAGTTGGAATTATCTTCTTCGCTACAGAACATCATGTACTCTGAAATAGCCCAGTCACATGCTAATGTAGTTAGCTGTCCTTGATTGTACCTATGCCATTTCGCAAATTTTAGGTGTTCAGTACCTTGTGTCCTTTGAAAAAAGTTGATAAATATCAAACTTTGTATCACAAAGCTAATTTGGAATATCATATAATTATCCTTTTTCGAATTGGTTTTTTGGTTTAGTTATCAACTTTTCTTTTCCCAAGTCCACCGGTGAGCTTGTATTTATATTCCGTCTGTCTGGTTCACAATAATTGAGCTCTTTTTATTAGTTAAGTTCTCATGTAATTTGCACCTGAGAACACATGGAATCAATTACATTCTAAAAGATCTGAAGGATTCTTTAAAGAGCTCATGAAAGATTTAAATCTCTCTTCGTGTGGCTGAATGTTTTGATGCTAAATCCGAAAAATTGTCTTTTTCAATTCTGATCACGTTTCTTCTAATTTTTTTTGAAGAGTTTCTTTTTTTTCAACTTTCAAGTTTGTTAAGCTTCACAGAGTGTTTAAGAAAAACCAAAGTAAACCACCAATTATACAATGTCTGCTGTAAACAGTGAAAAGCAAAACTTGATTTTGCCTGGAGATCTTTTGGATTGTGAAAAAAACGAAAAAACCATACATGTTTTAGGACAAGGTGTATATCTAAGTTATGACAACATTTTATACAATAACAATAAACTGCTAGCCACAAATGCTGGTATTGAGCAATACAAAACAGTCGGATCAAATAATCTTTGTAACATAGAATACAACTCTAAGAGATACATACCACAACAAGGTGATTATGTCATTGCAACTGTTACTAACAGTTACTCCACTCATTTCGTTTGTAGTGTAGCTAACTTCTCCAATACAGTTCATTTACCATACGCAAACTTCCCGCAAGCAACAAAGAAGAATAGACCAAAATATGAGAACGGAGACCTTGTGTATTGTAGAGTTAAGGTCTTGAGAAAGAATCTGCCAGCCGAATTAGAGTGTATGGACTCTGAAACAGGTAACAAAGATGGATTCGGTATATTGGAAGCAGATAAGGGAAAACATAGCGCAGTATTGAATTGTTCACTAGCTTATTGTAGAGAACTGCTTTTTAATGACAAGGAATTTTTACTTCTTTCAAAGCTGGTAAAAAACAATTTAGGATTCGAAGTTGCCATAGGTGTCAATGGGAAGATATGGATCTGTACAAAGTCTTTGAACGAAACATTCTGTGTGTATAAGATCCTAGAGGCTTGTGAAAAGGCCAATTTGGATAAGCATGACGAAATTATAGAGAAATATGTCAAAGAGTTTATCAAGGAATAGGTATTTATGATATGTTATATAACATTTAATAAAGGTTTTTGATTAATCATAAATATGTTCTCATCTTTGCGTTTGAGCACGTGCCAAAGTTATTTTTTCAAACAAAAATAAAAAACAAGATTTTTTGGAAAGATAACTTCTGAAAAATTGTAAAGGTTAACTACAATATAGTTTGAATAAAAGCTAGTCAACAACCACCATAAAACTATCTACATATTTCTTTAGTTATTTTTTGAAATAGCTTTATTTTGCTTTGTTAATATTACACAAAAAGCTAAATTCCCAGTTGAAAGAAAATCTTTGTGCTTTAATTAACATGAATTCAATAACATTTGATAATATAAATAAGTACACAAACTTAGATGATTCAGATATTTTAAATTTTGAATTAAGACTTAAAAAAAACAGTAATGATTATTTAGATTACATAAAACATTTGAAAACCAAGACGACTTCAACCCCAGAACAACTAATCTACCTATACCTAAAGCTTATAGTTGTTTATGGGAATGAAATAAATGTCGTCATTGATCTGTGGAAGTACCTGATCGAGGTCTATGATATTACAAATGAAAATGCTTTATCTGAAATTTCTGAATCATTCCTTGAGATTCTATTCAAAAGTATTTCTGATGCTACCATTGTCGCAATGCTGAGATTCTTTGCATCCACTAAGCTAGAATCTTTGAAATTCTATGCATGGGACCTTATCATAAAGCTTTTCAACAACCAAAAGTTTGTTAATATCTTTACAGCCTATAACTCAAAGACCGTTGTTACTACACATGACTCATATGGTACCTTTTACAACTTTGCTGGTTACCTATCCTTTATTTGCGGTATAGAAATTTTGGATTTGACACCTCAACAGTTACAAGAATCTAAATTGCTATTCAAATACCTTACTGCACTGCATGTTTCTGAAAAAGATATAGAAATGTCTTTGGTTAAACGAATTGAATCGATTGTATACCTGAAGAGTCTCCATGACATTGACTCCTTGTACATCTACTACGATAAACTGGAAAAGGACTCTTTGCAATATTGCTACTATGCATTGATCAAGCTTTTGACTGATGAAGAATTCAGAAAAAGTGGCAAGCCGGTTATCAATAAGGTCAAGCAGCTACTTACTGGTGGCTTGAAGAAAGCCAATACTGATGATGTGTTTGTTCTTGACTGGCTCTACTCTCTGTTGGACAAAGATAAATTACAAGTTTATATCTTAGTCAATGATCTTCAAAATAAGCTAGACCACACCAGAAATTTTAACCAATTTCAAGTTTACTACGATATCTTGGTAGAACTACTAAAGATGAGCATTGCCAAAAAACTTAATGGTGATGAATCAATGCTGCTTCTGGAAGCCGCCATCCAGCAATTTGAAGGCAAAAGAATGGTATGTCTACTGAAAGAGAATGTTACAAATTTCCAATACTGGAGACACTACTTGACTGTCAACAATTTTGATCAATACAGTTTGGAGTACTTCTTAACAACCGTTGAAATGAACTCTAATAAGACATACTCGCTTAAGCATGTTGTTCCTGGTGAGCTTGGTGACATCTGGACAAAGTATGCAAACATTTTCAGTGATGATATGGAAAAATACAGAACTGTTATAAAATGCTCACTAAACGTGAACTACTTCTACTACCAAGATGTAGAGTTGATATTAATCAGCTGGTTGAATAAAGAGCAAGAATCTGGAAATACTGCTGTTTTCACAGAACTGATTGAAAAATTGATAGACTATACCGATGTCATCAAGAAAAATGACAACATTGCCAATGCACTTGAATCAAGTAAAAGGCTTTGGAGATACTTTATGGATGAAAGCAAAGGTATGGCAAAGGTGAAAGCATACAAAAAAATGACGGAGTTTGGTTTGATAACCACAGATACAGTTGACTACATTACAAGCTATGTCTTTAAAGAGCTTGAAGATAAATCTCTTTTCTTCAAGCTATGGTTCCAAGCATTCACCGTCTTGTTCATAAACTCAGATGAACAACTAAAATCTATGTTTAAAAACTTTACATTGCAACTGGCTCAAATGAGTCAATTTGATAAAACATCTTTTACAAAACAAATTGTTAAAACACTAATCAGCAAAGTGGAGTTGAATAAAAAAGAATTTTGGATTAAGAAATATGTGGATTTGATAACTGAGACTACTATGAATCCTTCTGAAAAGATTTATACATTGAATAAAACAATAATGGACTATATTACACAACTGAAAAGTCACTACCTGTTGGAAAAATGGGTTGAAATGATATCCAACATAACATCCACTTCATTATCACTAGAACTACTTGAAAAGATAAGATACACTGACTTGATTGAAATTTTGAAAGCTTATGATGGACTAGATATTGTTTCCAGCAAGCTTCCAACCACAGTTATCAACCTGGAAGAAACCTTAAGTAACAATGTGGAGAGAACAAGAGAACTATACATCTACTTTGCCCAAATGCTACCTCCTAACTTCAACAATGAAATGGAGACCTTATGGAAGAATTGGGAAGAGTTTGAGATTAAAAATGGGAAGTTGAAAGACCTTATTAGATGGAGAAAAGATATCACTTCGACCTTCCAACAATTGGGTTACCAAAAATCCAGTAATACAAGCACTAAAGAAACGCCAACAAGCAACAACATTGAATTTGTCAAAGCAAGATCTGTTAAGGCTGAAGCTGATGAGAATGAACTACTAAAAATTAAAGAAGAGGCTTAGCTACATCACCAATCTAATTGTGTGCTTGTATATAACATTATGGATCACTTTACTTCTTGACTATGGCTTCTACCCACTCACTTGTGTTCATTTGAGTTAATCTGGACAATGCTCTTGCAAAGGCAAATCTCTCCTCGTCCACAGCAAATATCTTAGACTTTTCTGCTATATCCTTGCTGAACCCATGTTCTTTAACCAAAGCATCGATTTCCTCATTGATTTCTATGTCTGCCTCATCTATAGATGTTTGACTAGATTCCTGTTCTGGCAAGTCATCTTGACTTTTAGCATAATCCATTTGGTAATCGTTGATTAGGTTTTCTGGCTCAACAAACAAGTCAGTGAATCTGGCAGCAGAAGTTGAGGCTAGTTTACATTTATTTTCATAACATGCATCCAAGAAAGTGATGAATCTTCTAACTTCATCTCTTTTAAATACAGTCAGGTATGGAATGTCGGTAACGATAAAGGCTTCAAACTCCTTGGCCAATTGTAGATAGTCGCCTGCGGCTAAATTACCACCACACAGATCCTTGAAAGTGAATTCAGCAACATGTGGAGTTGTACACTTTGGAATGTTCAAATGTCTACCCCATACTGTCAAGTTGGTTTGAGTTTCTATTTTAGGAGATTCGGATTGGGCAAAGTAGTTGAACCACTTTTTGACATGTTCTTCTCTCTTTTGCTGGCATACTTTGGCATTGTAATCAACACCTGATGGAGGGTAGTAGTAGACTGATGAAACTGGCTTGGCGATTTTTCTATAATCAGTTGGGGAATCTAATAGTACAACTTCGGTCTTTTGACATAACAGGTCTATACATGGAATGAATGAGTCTCTTTGCACACCATTGATGTATAAGTCATGAGGTTTTCTGTTACTAGTGGCGAACATGATCACACCAAACTTATCACTTAGCAATTGAGACATCAATCTTCTTAAGATCATGGCATCTGCAACATCAGTCACTTGAAACTCGTCAAAACACAACACTCTGGATTCCTTAGCTAGTTCATAAGCTATAAGTGGAACAGGATCGTGAGCTGTTTTGTTCAGTTTCTTTTGTTCAAGTAGAATTTCATGTGATCTTTTATGGACATACTGCATGAACTGATGAAAATGCAATCTTCTTTTGGTAAGGTGTGAAGGCACACAGTCATAGAACAGATCAAGAAGGAAGGATTTCCCACATCCAACATCACCCCACAAGTATAGCCCTTTTGGAACTCTATCGGTATATTTGAAATCGGTCACGGAATCATTATGAATGGTATTGAATGGCTGCAATAGCTTTGACAAAAACCCGGTAGAGAAGGAGCTGTTAGAAATGAGTGGATTAATAAGTTCAGGTGGTTGGTAAACAGCAAGCTTTGAGTGCAATGATTCTAGAGATGTGATAATTTTGATTTGGTAAGGATCATCAATGACTTTGCCTGTTTGAACTAGTTGGTTGTATCTTTGCAAAGGTGATTGGTGATTAGGGTCCATGAGTGGAGTATTGGCAGTGGAAATGAATCTCACATTGTAACATTTTGGTATAAGTTTGAAATTCAAAAGATTTGTTATTCGAATGGATGGTTTCATGATTGTTATTGTTAAGGATTTGTTGCTCCTTGGTTTCTTTTTGTGATTTGTAGAACAAGCAGTGGATTAATGTAGAGCAAAGGATGCTTGCTTAAATGGTACAGATGTATGGGATGTCTTAGACATTTTCTAAAGGAATAATACAAAGTTGAAGAAGGAAAACATGAAAAGTTTAGTAAGATCGGAAGGGAAAAAAAAGTCTGAATATTTGATGAAGAAGTTTATACGAGGGGGGAAAAACTCCTGAAAACCCGAAAACGGAGGAAGATGATACAGCGATTGGATAGAATAATGATAAAGAAGTGGTGGTGATTGAGAATAGAATGGATATACACAGTTGGTAGACTTGATTGAGATGTATGTACAAGCATAGCTTTAGTTAGTTTTTTTTTTTTTTTTTAGGCCTTAAATATCTTTTAAGGCCGTTTTTTTTTTTTTTAAATGGCAATGCTACACTTGGTAGCGTTTCTTTTTTTATTTTTGCTTAGGCTAATTTTCAAAGCTTGATAGGTGGATATTTTTTATAAAAAAAGTTTTGACTGAAAAGACCAAAAGACTAAACATGGTTAGTTTAGAAGCCCGTATGAACAGTTCTAGGCTTAAGCCAGATTTCACAGATATTACTAGTGAAATAAGAAAATTACATGACAATTTAAAACAAGAGGAGCCTACCAAGATCTTCAAAAGCTCATTGTTTGATTTATTTTCATCTACATCTGCCTTAGAAGTAGGGAATGTCAGTTTAGATCCAAGTAGTATTAGAGTATCCAAGAATGACATATTTGATACTAGAACTACAGTTGAAGATTTGATGAGCCAATTTGGTGTTGATGACGCTGAAGAGTGTGTTTACAGCATTCTTGACTACATTTTTAGAAGTTTTGTACAATGGATTCATGATAATGGCTCTTTGGCAACTAACTTCATTTCCATAGTGTATGTCTCCGATGTGTTGGATTTTTACAGCAAGAATGTTTCAATGATACCTGGTTTTGGGTCAGGTAACCCTTTAATAGATGAATTACTCAAAGACTTTGTTATCACACTGATTTTTATGGTCAAGGCTATAGGGTCCAATGAGGCTATAAATTTTGTTATATTGGAAGAAGAAGATATAAGACTTGACTCATTGGGGTTAAACTTTTTTACTGAGCATGAGTATAATGATTATAGAGACTCTGGATTGAAGTGTAGCATAAAGTATATTAAAAATGAAAAACTTTTGTCATTGTGCACCCTTGTGCAGGCATTGGCGGATTTCGTTATCACCAACGTGAACACTGAGCTTATAAAAAACGATGAGTTTTCACATTTTGATAGTTTGCAATCTGCCTTTGATAACTTTACTGAGTCTAGTGTTAATGATTTGACAAGATATGATATACTGAAGAGTAGTCATCCTCAGAGAATTTTCACCAATAGCTATCCAAAGAAAGTAATTCACAAATTGCAAACCAACGGATATGAAGTGCTAGGAAACATTATTGAAAACTTCAAAAAAACAATTGATGTGTTGGAGAAAAACAGTTCAGCAAACACGTGCAAGCTAATAGACGACTTGTACTACCTATTTACAGACTCTTTCTCAATTGGTTATGATGACTCAGAAAAGGATCAAATAAAATCTGATAGCATTGTATTCAGAATGAATGTGCTTAATAGAATTTTCCTATTTCAAAGACTTGTTAGAGCAACTGACGACATTACTTTAAATCAATTAAGTATGATGCAATACATTGCTGATGATGTCAAGTCTCTGTTGCTTATAGATGAGGACACGCAGAAGGTGCTGCTCACTGCTGGTGAAGGTGTTCCCGAAGAACTGAGCAATGAATTAAAATCCTTAAAGCAAGTTTATTTTGAAACGTTCTTGAATACAATGAGAAACCCAAGTTTATACAGAAAGTCTTTGAGCAAACAACTTCTGATCTGGGATTCTGTTCAAGCAAATATATCCATGTTTGAACAGCCACAAAAAGCAGATGTTGAAAACCATCTGGATGACTATCCAGCTATTTCTTTGTGGGTGTATTACAAGAAAATGGATCAAATGATTGAATTCTTGTTGAGAGGATTTGGTGAGAATTTGTACAGCGAGTGGGAGTTTTTTGCAATCTACTGGAATACATTTTGCATCATTGATGAAAAGTTCAACTTGTTGTCACAGTTCAGACAATTCAACGAATTGTGTAGAAAAAGATATGAAAAGCAGAATCAAAACAAGAATTTGAAGAAGAAATATAAGGATCTTGAGAAGAGGGCCAAAATCAAAGAAAGAAAATTGAACTATATCAAAAACATTGACGATATTTTGAAAAACATTTCAAAGTTGATGATTGAAACAGAAACCATCAACTTGCTGTGTTTCTTACAATGTAACAGATACTTACAGTTGCTCGAAGCAAGTGAAAACAAAAAAAATGTACTAAGCCATTTAGAGAGCGTCAACTCAACATTCATCTACGATATACGTTTTAAGACATTTAGCTCTATAGGAAGTCCAGATTTGCCAAAGAGTGAAACCAATTCTGTGATAACAAAGCTCTTGGAAAAGAAGAACTCAGGAGACTACATCAGCGATATTTTACAAAAATTGGTGCTAAACAAAAAGCATATCAAAGAGTTTGAATTTGGAAGTAAGGCAAAAGAAAATTATTGGGATAGAATTTGCACAACAATTGATTTACTTTCAGAAGCTTATAGCAGTGGAGGAACATCAGGTGAGCAAAAGAAAGGCGGTATTGACTTCTTCAGTGTGGACAACAGCTACAAATCGAAGACACACGAGTTCTTCCCGATTTTGAATTGATTAAACCTGTTAATATTTTTTTTGTTACATTTTTTTTGAAGAAGAAATAAAAATTTTATTTTGGATTGTTTTATGTTTACCCAAATAGGGAATTTTATGTATATATTTTTTTTAAGCATACAACTGGTAAATTTTGAGTGTATACTTTTCTTTTTTTTTTTTGCTGCGGGTTTTTATCTGGTGTTGGTGCGCGGCTTCAATTTTTTTTTTTTTTGAAAAAACACAAAACTTCCTAAATAGGAATTAATCATCTGCAGTAGCATTTTGTCTTGCACCGTTTAGGGATCTCAAAACTTTGAAATCTGGCTACGGGAGAAAAAAAGAGAGAAAAACTCTTACGCCTCTTTGGTGAAAAGTTGGACGGCTAATAATACAGCAGTAAAAAGCATTTTATTCACGTTGAAGGAGAAGGTTTAATCTACAATAACCATAACCAAACCAGATCAGAAATACATTAAAATGCCTCCAAAATTCGATCCATCTGAAGTTAAATTCATCTACTTAAGAGCCGTTGGTGGTGAAGTCGGTGCCTCCGCCGCTTTAGCCCCAAAGATTGGTCCATTAGGTTTAGCCCCAAAGAAAGTTGGTGAAGATATTGCCAAGGCTACCAAGAACTTCAAGGGTATCAAGGTTACTGTCCAATTAAGAATCCAAAACAGACAAGCTGTTGCTTCCGTTGTTCCATCTGCTTCTTCTTTGGTCATCACTGCTTTGAAGGAAGCTCCAAGAGACAGAAAGAAAGTCAAGAACGTCAAGCACTCTGGTAACATCGCTTTAGAAGAAATCATCGAAATCGCCAGACAAATGCAAGAAAAGTCTTTCGGTAAGAACTTAGCCTCCGTCACCAAGGAAATCTTAGGTACTGCTCAATCTGTTGGTTGTAGAGTTAACCAAAAGAACCCTCACGATATCATTGAAGCTATCAGTGCTGGTGAAATCGAAATTCCAGAAAAATAAGTTCTTTGTTTGAAACAATGATAATAGAGTGGAGAAGCTGCATGAAATGAGAGAGAAGCACTCCAATGTGTTAATATTAACAGTTATAGAAACAACAATCGTTGAATAACAGTGAAGTTTTTTCTCAATTGTATAAATGTTCATTTCAGAAAAGCTGGTTGGTTACACAATCGTCTTCATTTTTGCATGATATTTAAATATAAGAAAATAATTAAGAATTACAAAATAAAATCAAGGTATATGTTTTTTTTCCAAGGAATAGAAAAAGAACCAATGTGGATAAAAGAATTAGAAAAGAAATCAATGCAAGTGGGGTGTTGAATTACAAAATATACATAATCAAAGATTAAGAATCATACAGTGGTATGTTAGTTCAAGTCAAGGTTTTTGAACTGATGTGACCATTTGTATCAAAGAAGTTGCATTATAAAGAAAAAAGTTAATACAATATTAGGTCACTACACTCTGAGACTCAACGGTGATTCCTTTCGAGGACATTGCCATCCGTGTTGTGCTTCAATTTTAATGTGACCAAGAGAAACTCTTTATAATTTAGTATGCTTCTGTTTCTTTATTGATCCAATAAGTTTATCTTTGGTTATCTAGTTTAGTAATCTTCTTTGTAAAACATTCATCAAGGATTCATACTTGTGAGTGAATAAGTGAAGAAGTTTGAAACATTTAGTTGTTTCAATCACACTACTAACATTCTTATCTTTCTGTTTGTTGAATAAAGTGCTCAATGTGCTGCTCTTTTTCATCTTATCTTTTATCTTGGAATATTGGTTCTTTTCTCTTTTTTATCTTTCTTGTATGTATGGCTGTTGTAGTCAATGATTCGTGACTTAGATGATAATCTTTCACTTTGATTTTTATAAATCACGTGACTTTTTACCTTGAAAAGCCAAAGTTTGGTGATTTCACTTCATTAAATTTCGTGTTTTATCAGGCATCGTCATATTTTTTTTAAAAAATAAATAATAAACCACACTCACCACAAGAAAAATATACTTATGTCTAAGTTTACTTGGGAGGATCTAATCAGTCTAAATGATAAGTCTAAAGCATGGAATTCGGAACTTTCGTGCATTGCACACATAGACATGAATGCTTTTTATTCACAAGTTGATCAAGTCCGATGCGGATTGTCGAAAGACGATCCCGTAGTTTCGGTGCAGTGGTCATCAATCATTGCTGTTTCATACGCTGCAAGAAAATTTGGTATAAGTAGAATGGATACAATTGAAAGTGCTAGAGCAAAGTGTAAAGTCTTAAAGGCTGTGCATACAGCAACATTTAAAAAAGGTGAAAACTTTTGGAAATCGCCTCCACTGGGTGAGTTTCCAAGTCCGTTTGATCACAAAGTGTCTTTAGATCCGTATAGAAGAGAAGGCCGGAAAGTGCTTTCTATTTTGCAATCATACTGTGATGTTGTTCAAAAGGCGAGTGTTGACGAAGCTTTCTTAGATTTAGGAAGGCTGGTATACAACTTGATTTTGGGTGATGACAAACTTATAGATTTTGATAGTGACCAGCTGGCAGCCCTCCAACCAATCAAGGATATGTTTCAAAAGAATGAATACAGTCTATCGGATAATTTGCCAGAACTTCCAAAAGATATTAACAACTTTTTCAAGCCAATTGGCAATGTCATAAAGAAAAAGGGATCTGATGATCTGCCTCAAATATCGGATTGGGATGAACTGGTGATCGTTTTTGGCTCTTTAATCACGGATAAGATAAGAGCTTCAATAATTGAACAAACTACTTACTTTACATCATGCGGTGTATCCAATAACAAAAGTTTGAGTAAAATAGCATCAGATTTCAAAAAGCCAGATACCCAAACAATAGTTTTTAATAAATGTATTGATGCATTTTTGGATAATGGCCATTTTGAAGTTACTGACTTTTGGACTCTTGGAGGTAACAAGGGTAAAGAGATCATGGATATTCTAGAATGCCCAAAGTTTGATAAGCATAGCAATAAGTATATCAGAGATACCTGGGAGGATATTTCAAGTCTGAGTGCGAAAATGCAAGAGAGATACAATGATTTGTCGATTTTTCAAAAGTTTACGTTCAACATCAAGGACTGTGATGCCTTAAGTGAAAAGATTTTTAAGCTTGTAAGAGGAAAGTGGAAGGAGCCTGT